>PVJX010027794.1:0-24518 GCA_004027295.1 Dolichotis patagonum
TTATAGCTGTTACATATTGGTCTATTGCTGACATGTTATCTTTCTGCTCTTGTATCTTTAAACTTTCCAATCTGTTTAATTGTCTGCCTTGCTTGTTGGTTTTATCCTATGTGTATCTAGAATGTCCTTCAGTATTCTTTGTAGGGTTGGTTTGGTGTTTGTGAAGTGAGAAGTCTGCTGTGAATCTGATAGGTTTTCCTTTATAGGTGATCTGTCTTTTCTCTCTAGCAGTTTTAATATTCTGTTTTTATGTTGCATTCTGGAATGGAGATTATTATATGTCTGGTGTAGTTTTATTTTTGTTATGGCTGTTTGGGTTTCTATATGCTTCACTAATCTATATGACAGTTTCCATTCTCATGTTTGGGAAGTTTTCAGCTATCACTTGTGTAAGTTGCCCCTTGATTTCATTTGGGCTGTCTCCTTCTTTTTTATTTATTCCTATTAATCTTATGTTGTTTTTCTTTGCATCATCTTGTAGCTGTTGAATTGTTATTTCCTGATTCTTTTTTTTAAAAGATCTTTCCTTTCCTTTTCACTAGCTGCTATCTTACATTTGAGGTATGAAATTCTATCTTCACTTTCACTGAGGCAGTTTTGACAGCTTTCAATTGAATTTTTATTTTCCTGTATATCTCTTTGAATCTGCTTTATGTATTCTGTTTGTTCCTTATAGTGTTCATTCAGTGATTCCATCTGTTTGCTTTGTTCCTCTAATTTTTTAGCAGTGTCCTCACTAGATGTGTGAACTATTTCTTTCACTACTTTTATCATTTCTTCTTTTATGTGGGCAATGATTTCTGATTTGAGTTACTCCATAGCTTCCACAAATTGCTTCTTTATTTCACTTGATATGATTTCAGTCATTTCAGGTGTATGGCTGTTATTTTCTGCTATATACATGGTTCCTAGGCTTTTTTGGGATGGGTTCGAGATTTGAGATTTCCTTTTGGTCTTTCATTTTGTCATTTTCCTATATTTCCTTGCTTTGAGTGGTTTTCCGAAGCTTCCCCTGGGTGTGTTGGGAATCACCTCCTGTGCCATCAGCTCCTAGGATTAATGAATGTCACTGAGCTTGGCCGAGTCAGGCTGGAAGGACCTCCCGAGCTCAGTCCAGCATTTCACGGAGTGTGTGAGGAACTCAGCCTCTGTGAGCACTGGTCTCAAACTCAACCTGATCCAGTTCTAGTGGGCTGAAAGTACTCTTGTGTGGTCCTGGCCCACCAAAATGGAAGAAGGCCACTCTGCCTGGTGCACTGAGGTGCACAGAACCTCTGGAGCCCAGTCCAGTGTCCTAGGGAGCTGGATAGGAACTCAATCACTGGCAGCACAGGACCCAAACTCTCCCCAGGCCAGCGCTGGAGCACTGGGACTCACCTCGCAGGGTCCTAACTCCCCCGCAGGTACTTGGCTCCCTGAATTGAAAGACAGAAGATGGGTGTGGGGTACTGAGGCCCACAGAACCTCCAGGACTCATTCCAGTCCAATGTTTTCTTTTTATTAATATTGTAATATACTGCTGAGACATCATAGTAACCATTGTAGATCACCTGGTATTGTGGTTTTATATGACTTTTTAATTTCATGGTTTTCTGGGAATTTATTCTGTTTTGTCTTGTGTTGTTTTGTTTTCCCTTGTAATACAAAAAGGATATATATGCACGTAGAGTCTAATGCATGTGTAGAACTTATGAACAGTTTATGAGAAACAATTATATAGTGCATGATGAAATGAGCAACTACTATGAAGAAAAAGAGACACTGCAGTACCCAGTTCTAATTCCATAGCATCATGATGTGAAATCAAGCAACACTATTATTGTTTGTTCAGAGTGATTTTATCCTGTTTTGTTTAAGATCAACATACATGGTGGTATGGACAGCTATTTTGAAGAGAATGAGAGACATTATGACAGCCATTGTTGGCTTCCCTAATGTATGATCTTGAAGACTAAAATGCCTTCCTCATCCTGTTCATATCAGTTTCATACTACATTGTTTCATGTGAATTCTCTGTATGTGAAGATATGCATAACTATTTGGAAGAAAGCAAGAGACAATATGACACATAGTGAAGATCTCTGATTGCCTTGCTTTGAAATTTATATCTGTTACATTGCTTTTTTGTGTTTTGTTTTGTTTGTTTAATTTTACCCTCTTAAAATAAAAAAAGATACATGATGTTTTAACTAAGGGAATCATAAGCTAGGAATGATCAGATTTATTATCATTTACAGAAGAAAAGCAGCTGGGCAGTCAAGGCTGACTGCATTTAGAAGGGTTCTTACATGACAAGCAGCAGGAGGATAGGCAGAGCCCACTATTTGACTTTTCACTTGCTATCAGGTCTGTAAGTTTGCTATGTTAACTTTGTACTTCCTATTTTATACACCTGTCTTACACACTGAGACCATCAGACTGTGGCCTCAATTGCAATGTCCAAGAACATACTGGGGGAGGTGCAAACAGGAGTTTTGCCCACCTGTCTGGGACTATAATAGTCTACCTCCATCAGATATGATTCTTTCAGAATGCATGTTGATTTCCTCTCCCACATCTCAATCATTCTATATTTATCATGTGTGTTCTACATAATTTGCTTAGCTCTTCTATTTTGTTTTTAGTTAATTTTTCAGAATTGTTGCTGATCTTGTTTAACTGGCCTGGTGTTTTATAATTTATGCCTTGTGTGCCTGTGACAGTTTTTAGATTGAATGATTTTGTTATCTGCCCTAAAACCACACTGACTGATTCACTTTGAGGCTTTTGGTTTCTTCCTCATCAGTGCCACGTAGATGAGTTTTGGGAGAGTTGGGAATTCTGGGAAGAATTCTGTTGGATTGCCTTCTTGTGATTCTATTTCTGTTTATTTGTTTTGTATTTAGATTAGTTAGTTTATTGCATTTGACTATTTATTGTAGAGATGTCTTTGGATAATTTCTATTTTTCAGTGATGTTCCCTGGATGTGGTTAACCAGCAGCCTTTCCGTCTGTCTCTGGATTCAGCCACCTCCAATTAATTGATATGTGAGGTTGTAGCATGCTGGACCTCATACACTGTTCTCCTGGAGTGAGCCACAGTATTATTAATGACACCAAGTTCACATAGATATTTGTATGTCAAAGAAAGTTAACTCGGGGGCCAGGGGTTTAACTCAGGAGCATAAGTGCCTGATTGGCAAATGCGAGGTCATGAGTTCGATCCTTGGTATATATACAAATATATATATTTATATATGTATAAATATATATATGTATAAATATATATATGTATATATATGTAGTTTATTATAAGTGCAAGGTCAGTTGTTATTTAGAGAACAGGAGGGCAGAAGTGTGATGCTGAGGTAATAAGAAAAAAATTTCTTTGCTTCAAAGAATGTTAACTCATAACAATAGTTATATTACTTTGGTACAGCGATTAAATTTGTATCCATTATGTCACTAAGTGCAAAATGAATACCAACCCTAAGGATCAATAAAGTAATACACTTACCTCTAAAAAGAAATCAATATTTATTGTATGAGCACTAAGAGAAACAAAATATTTACCTGCTATGAACCTAAAGTAAATAGTAATGGAACACATTTGCCTCTATAAAATTAGAATACTATTCAGTAGCAATACGGTAATGTACACTAGTTATGCAAAGATTCATAAAGTTCAATGGCTACACTAATCAATATAGAGATATGTGAAAGCAGAGAATGTTAAAAGCAATGAAAAATTATTATAGAGTATGTGAGAAATATTACTATTTAAAAATGTAAATATGGACAGATGACGGCATCTGGAGAACCCAGTCATGGCTTGATTTACCCTCTCATGGAACAGTGGATTAGCAGGTTGTTGGCGAGGGGCTTCACTCTCAAAAGGTATATTTTCTTGATCACTTAGTTTGTCAGATAGGATGCCACCACTTTATGTATATGCAGAATGAAATGTCCTTAAACCAGCAGAAGCTTGTGCCAAGCTCTTGAGTGACTGTATAATTGATAAAAATGAATGCCAATCCTCCAGAACTTGCACACTCTGCTCCACCCATCCTGTTGGAGGTACAAAAGATGGACTCAGATATCTATCAAGTGCCATGAGGCAGAGGACATTTTCCATAAAAATTGTGAAGGTGGTGACCCATTCTCTTACTGCATAAATGTGGACAAAAATTATAGAAGGAAAAATTATTATCAACTGCCACTTCCTCAAAATTACAACTACTTGTTCTTTGATGAGTTTTGAAATAAGCCAAGGTGTTAATGATTTGAACAGCTGTGTCACAGGAAAAAGATTTTACAGACACTTCTTAGGGCAGCTCTGAAATGGTTAGTACAAAATATACACTCTTTTCCACATTGAAGAAATTTTCCCTCTATGCTGAATAACCCTTCAGGTAATATTTCCTGTAATGTTATAAATTTTGTGAATAATTAATTGTAATTATTTCAAATTATTCCTCCATGTCACTATGATTATCATATAGCTGTTTTATGCACATCAGGAATTTGTCTTCATGCTCTTGTGGATTTTATGTCACTAGTACTGCACTTATGCATTTTCTCTTCCTTGTCATTTCCCCCTTCTGAATGTTACATTTAATTCTTTTCCAGCAAAACAGATCTTACTAGGAAGTGTCCTGCTTAGTTGAAGACACAGACTAAAGCACTGGGTGAATTGCTCCACGTATTTCCACCAGCAAATATTCTTACAGTGAGCCAGACAGAGACACAAATATTAAGAATATTTGAATTTAAATGGAAATCTCTGGAGAAGAAAACATTCTGAAAGTGTGTTTCTCACACAGAATAGAAAAAGCACTGTGCATATTTGACTGGAGTGAGGCTTCTACCTCAGACAGGATCTCTGTAGCAAGTATATTTAGTTCTTAATGGGCAAGTGAAATTGTGTGTATTGTGCACAACATGATGCTTTGAAGTGTATCTGCACAATGGAATGCAGCCACTGAACCAGTTAACACACACAGTATGTGTCTAACACTGTAGAGAGATTTAAGACTTTTCATACATAAAACCAAGGAAGTAGAGTGCTCATGAAGTGCAGGCTAGGACATGATAGACAACCAAACCCTGATCCCCTCTGCCCACAAAGGGGTATCAGTGCCAACATTACTAGTGAGGGATGACATGAACAGATGAGGACCCTAGGGGCAAGTAGCAAGACACCATCCATGTCATACCTGTGTTTGGGACCACTGTGCTTCTAATGCTGTCTTCATAATAGAAACGACATCATAAGAAAGGAAAGAATATTATACTAATTCTGAACACCAAAAGACACAGGGTAGACCTGTATAGGCTTCCTACAAAGCATTTCTGAATTCTCTAATACTATAAAATAGATCAACAGTAAAAAATTAAAAATTAATGAACAGCTGAAGAATCAATTTTACTGAAGAAGAACTTTCTAAAGTTTCAAAAGTCAAACCATAGAGAGTAACTATAGGCACTCATATAAGTAAACTCTCAGGAAAGGAACAACACTGCATCAAAATCTAGGATACAACAAACAATATTATTTTCAAAGGGGATGGGAAGAGAATACACCATATTTAATGCAATGTGAACATTAATGTATGTTTAAAAAATATAAACAATAGTAGATATTAAAAAAATCAGGGGTTTCCTGTGCATGAAATTGGCTGGCAATAAATTTTAAAAATGTTCTTATTGTGCAGAGTGTTGGGTTATGCCTGAAGGAGGGGGATGAGAAGAAGAAGCAACTTGGGCCAGTTGAGAAACTCTTGGAAACTGGTAAAGTTATGCGCATGACTACTGTGTGCAGCAGTGATTGCATGTCCAAGTGAAGGTGCAGCATGAAGGGTTCTGTGGAGGAGTTCAGAGTAAAGCAGGCCCAGGGTGCAAGAAAATGCATTTTTTGGCCAAGAGAAAATGGGCTCCTTAAGAATCAAGAGAAACAAAGGGTGTAGAGTGCTTCCTTCAAATAGCTAAGTTGTAGACTTGAGACGGTGTGGGTGACATAGCCAGGAATGGCTTGAAGAGTAGTGAGTGTCACCCTTGTCTCTGATTGGTAGTGGGACCTACCTAGGGATCTAGGAGCTTGTATTTGTCACAGGTGTTGAGCTCAGAGCTCTGTGGACATGGGTTCCCCCTGGTGGTCTCACATGAAACTGCAGGGAGGTTTATGCCTGGGCTCTCACTGTTCTCACCTCACTGTGTCTTGAACATAACACAGGGCCCTGTACTCTGAGGTCACACACTTCAGCTGCAGGGAGAACTTGTTGCTGGCTGTCTCAGCGGTCATGAAGAAGTGGCCCCGGCAGGCTGCATTGTGGTTGGTGCAACTACCAGGGACAGAGATGGTGGTGACAGTGCAGGTGAAGGACTGTGTTTCCTCAGGCTTTAACATGCCATGTCCTGATTCTCGAAGTGTCAGGTCAGACAGCACATGTGAGGACAAGAGCAGGCATGATGACTCTTTCCCTTCCCATATCCTACACAACACCAACAACTAGACACCCCAGAACTCTCACCCAGGGGAGCTGCCATTAGACACAGAGGGGTCCACAGCACCTCCACATTGCCTGTAGGATGGAGACCTCCACCCTCAACATAGTTATGACAAAGTTTTCTTCTGCCAGCACCTAGAGTGACTTGCACGTGTGACTCGGGGGCTGCATAAGAGCCTGAGCCAAGACAATAGAGGATCTGGGTGGCAAGAGCTGCTGAGCATGGCACTGTTGATGTGGGGTTCAGCCCTGGCATATCTGTTCTCTCTTCTGTTTTTCACAGAGCGGTGCTGTATATGATGATCATGCAAAGAACATACTGAAAGTCTCTGTTTGCCTTTTATAATCCCAGCATTCTGTGGCTTTAATACTAATTTCTGGAGAAACCCATAAGGAAGGTGATGTCCTGATGCTGCTTGGTCTCTGCGCTGGCCCATCTGCATGGAACTGTTTCATCCATGTTACTCATAATTCATAATTGATACCTTCTCCAGGGTTTCTACCTACACAAGTGAGTACGGTGCTGGCTCTGATACAAGAATATAACCTTGTGCATGCTAACATTTTAACAGGGTCCTGTTCACAGAGATTTCATATCTGAGAAGATTATGCATCAAATCTTAGGGCAAGTAACAGCCAGTGACAGCCAGGCAGAGGGCATGGCTGATGTATTTGGAGTGGAGGGTGACTGGTGTTATTGAGGCCTGAGAGGTGAGACCTACAGGAAGGAGGGCAGCCTTGATCTCCATGCAGCACAGTGAATGAACTGCAGACAGCACAGAGAAGAGCATTAAGTCAAAATAGATTCTATTCAAACTGAGCAGTGCATGAATTAGAAATGATGTCTCCTCCTTATAAGTACATCTCCAAAAGAAGAAGCCCACTGCCTTGACGATGGATCTCAGGGAAGTCCTCACAACAAATCAATTATGTCATTTGACTTTTTGTGATGTGCTCCAAAATATGCTCACTGTGCCACTGTCAGGACTTGTGACAGAGGTCTTCACACTAACTCTGGGGTGTAACAGAAGAGTAGGGAAATTATTTTAATAGAAAAAAATAATTCATCGAAGAGAGGGATCTGGAATAATCTGTGTGTAATTATAAGTTATAGTAAGAGTGATCTCAATTCTTCAAGTGGAAGCACAATGTCAAGAAAAGGAAGATGGATAGAAAAGCAAATGAACTACATCCAATTTGGGAAAACCAGGATCTTGAGTGCAAGAACCTGAGAGACTATTTCAGAGTGTACAATGGACCTATTTCAAAAACAAACAAAAAATCTTTGTAGGGACTACTCTACCCTGTGCTTGTGCCACATTTCCTTTTCCATTCACTTAATAACATCTATTTGTGCAGTATGGAGCAGTTATGAATCAAGAAAAAAATAAATAATTTCATGCCAATGTTTTTGAATTCACTTTATGTTTCATTTTTTTCTATTTTAATTTCTTTTTCACTGGTACTTAATATCATGGAGTTTGTTTCTACCTTTGTGGTAGCTTGGTGTAACTAACACCATCTTGTGTCCTGTGTTTGTCCCAGGCCAGTGAAAAATTACTCAGGGTACAAGTCCTATGAGAAAAGCAGAATGAGATGCACTCACAAGAGAAAAATTACCCTGCTCCACCAAGAAGCAGGATAGAGGTGTTGGCCAAAAATTCATGTAAGATTCTAGCTAATTTTTTTCCAACAGGATGTCTTTTTGTGGTTTTCTGTTTTAAAAGCTCTGCAGCTTTGTAGGTCAGAACCTCGCATTTGTCTCTGCAACTGGGTCTACGTGAGGTCACTGAGCTCAGCTAATAAAGTTCCAAATTTGTCAGTTTGGCTGCTTGGAATTCTATATTGCTAATGAACCCTTCCACTTAAGGTTATTGTGATGTTTCAATACATGAGAACCTGGTGCTGAGTTTAAATTAGGGGAAATACTTATCATTTTATGATAAAGTCATTTAAAAACCTCTTCTTCTAACTTTGTGAAATCCAGCGTGGTCCTGTTACCTATATTTGCCCTAATGTACAAAAGCCCAGCAGAGCTCCTTGTCCATGTGAAACTCTCCCTAAGTACCCATCTATCTACATCTTCCATCCTTCATTCTGTTCTTTTTAAAATCTGTTGGATAAGCACCTGAAGCATGCTCCATGGGTTGTGCTTCATAGTAAGGACCAGCTTTGCAAAAGCTGCCACTGTGTCTTCCAAATACCTTTGCCAACTTGAGCTCCTACCAGCAAGGAATGTGGGTTTTTGCTACTCAGTAGGTTAGAGGGCTGGGAACCACATGTGAGGGTGAGTTGATTGGTAAAAGCACTATGTGGTTTCTTGTTGTTATTTAATTTGAGGTTCCCTAATTACAATAATGGGAATATAACAATTCAAGCTTATTTGTAATCTACATATCTTTTTAAATAATATACCACTCAGATATCTTACTTATATTTTCAGGCATTTTCAAAGGAAAAGTTTACAATTCTTAGTGGTTTCTTAAGGCGCAATTCAGAAACTTGTGTTCTACTTTTCTCTTTTTTAAGTTTTAGAATGAAAACAGAATTGAAAAGATGACAGAATTTTAAAGCAACATGATAGGATATTAACAATGGTTAATATATTGTGTATTGTTATCTTCAAAGCAGTTACTCAGATTACAAAATGTAGACATAAAACGTAATCAAAAAATGAAAACACAAACCATTGCTAGTAATCTGTTGTAGCACCTGCAGCTGCTTTGTTTGAGCTCCAGAATTTTCTCTGTTGTATCTTTTGGGTATTTCCATGGGAAAATGTTTACATAGATTTTCAGAAATGTCATACTTACTGAAACTTTGGTTTTACTGTCTCTGTAATCTAAAGATCAACACTAATACAAGGGAGGTGAAACAGGCATTTATTGAGACCAGGCAACCTCATAGATGAACCAAGATGGAAACATCTGGATGATAAGGACTGCCATTGGTTGGTCAGGACATTTTGGGGGTTGTGACTGAGATATGTCCTAGATGGATATTACATGCACAGAGGAGCAATTCAGGGTAGATAAAATCATCCATTGGGGTGGAGGAAGTTGGAGGTACAGAAAAGGGGATCATACGTGTCATATAAGACCTCAGTTAAAGGAAGTTTAGAGAAAGCTCAGTGGTGGCCCTGAAACTAAGCCAGCAGATTGCTGTAACTGCTGGTTTCAAACAGGAGCCTAAAGAGAATTCTTTCTGTGGTCTGTTGGGCATTTCAGAACGTTGCAAATGGAATGGTAAATTCTTCAGAAAGAAATAGCAGGTGAGTATGATGGACTTTAGGGGGCCTGCGGGGGAGAGACCCTGGCACCTCGGGACCTTCATCATGTGGTTGGCTTGGTGTGCCAGGAGAACAAGGAGCTGCTCTCATCTCTGGGGTGCAGCTGTGAGTGTGGCTGACTTTTGGCAGCTCTAAGGAGAGAGACTCTGGCACATTGGGACCTGCACAGTGTGGTTGACTTGGGGTGCTGGGATAACAAGGAACTCCACCCATCTCTGGGGGTGGCTGAGAGTGTGGCAGACTTTTGGCGGCCTGAAGGAGATTCTAGCACATTGGGACCTGCACAGTGTGGTTGACTCGGGGTGCCGGAAGAACAAGGAGCTCCTTCCCTCTCTGGGGGGTGGCTGAGATTGTGGCAGACATTCAGCAGCCTGAAGGAGAGGACCCTGGTGCATCAGGAACTGCACAGTGCAGTTGACTTGGGGTATCTGGAGAACAAGGAGCTCCTCTCCTCTCTGGAGGGGGTGAGAATGTGGCCGACTTTGGGCAGCCTGAAGGAGAGAGACCCTGGTACATTGGGACCTGCAGAGTGTGGTTGACTCAGGGTGCTGGGAGAACACGGAACTCCTACACTCTCTGGGGGCAGTGGCGAGTGTGGAAGACTTTTAGCAGCATGAAGGAGAGAGACCCTGGCAGACCGGGACCTGCACCATGCAGTTGACTTGGGGTCCCGGGAGACCAAGGAACTCTTCCCATCTCTGGGGGGTGACTGTGATCCTGCCTGCATGTGGGCTGAGAATCAGACATCTCATGTGTCCTGTTCCCTATCCCATGTCCCCTCTCTCACTCCCCCCCTGCCTAGCAAGTGGGAACCAGTGAACTACACATCTTGTGAAAAGATTGGTTATGATATTTAGTATGAGCTCTCCATATGCAAAGATAAGGACAACCATTTGGAAAAAAACAAGAGACAATATGACAGATAGTGATGATCTCTTGTTGTCAAGAGCTTTGAAATGTATGCTTTCTTATGTCCCATTCTGTTCTGTTTTGTTGTGTTTAATTTTACTCTCTTTTAAAATACAATAAAATTTAAAAAAAATAGAGAAAGCTCAGTCATGAAGACCAGCCAAAAGTGGATTAGGATAATTATTGGCTTACAGAAACAAAAAAATGATTTTGGTTCCTATTTGCGTGGATATTTTTATTTAATTGATACACTTACACTATTTCATATGAATTTTATATTCTTAAGTTATAGTTACAGCTCTGGGCTGCTTCAATACAGAAAAAGCTCCTTAGAGAATTTTCTGGAAGACAGACAGATGTATGATATAAAAACTGGAGAGCACAGAAAAAAGAAAGAGAAGAAAAGAACATTATAGGAGAACTTATGATCAGCATAGATTCTGCATGTCAATTAAGAGAACCAAGAGTCTCTGCCAGTGGCTGAGTTCCTATCCACACCCCTAGGACAGGAAATTGTGCCCTGGGGGCTCTGCCAGCCCCAGCTCTCCATGCCCAGCTTCTGCATCTCAATTAAGGGAGCCCAGAGTCCGCAGTGGGGTGTAGATTGCCTGAGGTGAGTCCCGGTTTCCTGGAGAAAGTTGGAGACCTACGCTCCCAGCATTTGAGTTTCTGGGGAGCTACCAGGTCACTGTACTGGGGCCAGCAGATTGCAGGGCCTCAGGCCACCATGCCCAATGGCCTTGTTTCAGTTCAGGAGGCAGAAATCTTGCATGAGGACTCCAGGCTCATTTGGGCTAGCCTTGGGAGAACTTAAGATCAGCACTGCCAGTGGTTGAGTTCATATCCACACCCCTAGGACAGGGGATTGTGCCCCGGGGGTTTCACTGGCCCCAGTTCTCCACACCCTGCTTCCATCTCTCAATCAAGGGAGCCAAGTATCTGCAGAGGAGCTGAGACTGTTCCAGAAGCTGAGGCTGCAGGAGGGGATTTGCCACACACCCAGAGGAAGATTTGGAACACCACTGAATCCAAGGAAATAAAGAAAAATGAGAAAAGGAAACACTAAAAGGCAGGCTCAAATCACTAGCCCATCCCAAGAAATCCTGGGAGCCATGTACATAGAAGAAAATGGAAGCCATACACCTGAAATGACTGAAATGATATCAACTGAAATAAAGAAGCAACTAGGGGAAGCTATGGAGAAATTCAAATTAGAAATAATTGCTCAGATAAGAGAAGAAATGATAAAAGTAGTGAAAGAAATAGTGAACACATCTAGTGAAGACACTGCTAAAAAATTAGAGGAACAAAGCAAACAGATAGAATCCCTGAATGAACACTATAAAGAACAAACAGAATACATAAAGCAGATTTAAAGAGAGACACAGAAAATTAAAAATTCTATTGAAAGCTGTCAAAACTGCCTCATTGAAAGTGAAGATAGAATTTCATACTTCAAAGGTAAGATAGCAGCTGGTGAACAGGAAAGGAAAGATCTTTTAAAAATAACAAAGAATCAGGAAATAACAATTCAACAGCTACAAGATTATGCAAAGAAAATTAGCATAAAATTAATAGGGATAAATGAAAAAGAAGAGAACAGCCCAAATGATATCAAAAGGATACTTACAGAAGTAATAGCTGAAAACTTCCCAAACATGGGAATTGAAACTGACATTTGGATTAGTGAAGCATATAGATCTCCAAATAGTCATAAGCAAAATAAAACTGCACCCAGACACATAATAATCACGATCCCAGAAATCTAACATAAAAACAGAAAACTAAAACTGTTAGAGAGAAGAGAGATCACCTATAAATGAAAAGTTATCAGAATCACAGCAGACTTCTCAACAAAAACAATGACATCAAGAAGAGCATGGAGTGAAGTATTTCAGATCCTCAAAGAAAACCCCTGCCAACCCAGACTGACGTACCCTGCAAAACTGTCCTTCAAAATGGATGCAAAATAAAATATTTCCATGACAATGAACAGCTGAAAAATTTCATGACCACAAAACCAACCCTACAAGGAATACTGAAAGATATTCTAGATACACATAGAATAAAACCACCAAGCAAGGTAAACAATTAAATAGAATGGAAAGATAAAGATACCACAGCAGAAAGATAACATGTCAACAATAAACCAATATATAACAGTTATAACCATTAATGTAAATGGGCTCAATTCACCATCCAAAAGAAACAGACTGGCAGAATGGATCAAGAAACAACATGCAACCATATGCTGTCTACAAGAAACCCGTCTTACCTAAAAGGAAACCCATAGACTGAAAGTCAAAGGATGGAAAACAATACTTCATGCAACAGGAAAGCAAAAAAAAAAGTGGGAGAAGCAATCCTGTTTTCAGACAATGTGAAATTCAAAACAAGAATGATCCAAAGAGATAAAGAAGGTCACTACATACTTGTTAGGGGAAAACTGCAAGAGGAAGAGATAACAATCTTAAATATATATGCAACAAATTCCAGAGCACCCAGCTATACCAAGCAAATATTAACAGAAATGAAAAATCAAATAAGCAATAACACAATTATAACAGGACACCTTAACATGTCATTAAAACAAAGGGAGAGATCAACTAGACAGAAAACCAGCAAACACATAACAGAATTGAATAACACCTGTGAACAAATGGACTTGATAGATTTATATAGTTTTCCATCCAACAACATCAGAATATACATTCTTCTCAGCAGTACATGGGACATTCTCTAAAATAGACCATATACTAGCCCAACGAACATATTTAAGTAAATGCAAAGAATTGAAATTATCCCATGCATGTTAGCAAATGATCCAGAAGATTATACACCATAACCATGTGGGATTCATCCCAGGAATGCAGGGATGGTTCAACATACATAAAAAAATAAATGTAATCCACCATATCAATAAAGCCAAATGTAAAAACCACATGATCATCTCTATAGATGCAGAAAAAGCTTTTTATAAGGTCCAACACTCATTCATGATAAGAAGCTTACAAAGAATCGGAAGAGATGGTATAATATTTATCAATATGAAAAGGGCCATCTATGACAAACCAAAAGCCAACATCATATTAAATGGCCAAAAACTGAAAATCGATACCTTAAAATCAGGCACAAGACAAGGATGTCCCCTATCACCACTCCTATTCAACATAGTACTGGAAACACCAGCCAGAGCAATTAGACAGAGAGACAAATAAAAGGAGTGAAGACATGAAATGAGGAAGTTAAATTATCATTTTTTGCAGATTACATGATACTTTATATAGAAGACCATCAAAACTCCATTGAAAAACTCCTAGATATAATAAATATATTCAGCAATGTAGCTGGATACAAAGTAAACACTCAAAAATCAGTAGCATTCCTAGACACTAACAACAAAAATACTGAGAGAAAAATAAGAGAAGACACACCCTTCACACTAGGACCCAAAAAAACTGAAATACTTAGGAATTAATGTCAAGAAAGAAGTAAAAGAGCTATAAGAGGTAAGTTATAATACCCAAAAAAAGGAAATCAAAGAAGACCTCAGAAAATGGAAAGACATCTCCTGTTTATGGATAGGAAGAACAAACATTGTGAAAATGGCCATTCTCCCAAAATTACTATACAGATTCAATGCAATTCCAATCAAAATACCACTAACATAGCTCATAGATCTAGATGAATCACTCCCAAAATTCATCTGGAACCAGAAGAAACCTAGAAAAGCAAAAGCAATTCTAAGCAGGAAAGGCAAGGCAGGAGGCATCACAATCTCTGATTTGAAATTATACTACAAAGGTACAGTAATAAAATCAACATGGTATTGGAATAAAAACAGACCTGAAAATCAATGGAGTAGATTGGAAGATACAACCACAACCACAAACTCACTCAACCACCTTATCTTTGATAAAGGGGCCAAACATGTTCACTGGAAGAATGACAGTCTCTTTAACAACTGGTACTGCAAAAATTGACTATTCATATACAGAAGACTAAAACTAGACCCATGCCTATCACAATGTACTAAACTAAAACCTAAATGGATCAAAGATGTCAGTCATAAAACAGAAACACTAAATCAGTTGGAAGACCAAGTCGGTAAAAACCTCGAAGATATAGTGGTAGGTAGAGAATTCATGAACAACAATCAAACTCACGGGAAATACTTCCAAGAAGCTATAATGAGGACCATATCTTATTAAAGAGTTTCTGCATGTCAAAAGAGATTTTCAGCAGAGTAAAAAGAAAACCCACAAATTGGGAAAAAATATTAATAGATTGCCCATCAGACAAAGGACTTCTGTCTAGAACTTATAAACAATTTAAAAAAATCAGACCCTCAAAATTCAAAGACCCAATCCAAAAAAGGGCATCTGGAATGAATACACAGTTCTCAGATAAAGAAATATGAATGGCAAATAAGTACATGAAAAAATGTTCATCATCAATATTCACGAGAGAAATGCAAATTAAAACCACACTGAGATTCCATCTCACCCCAGAAAGAATGTCCAGAATAGAAAAAATACCAACAACAAGTGTTGGGGAGGCTGTGGGGAAGAAGGAACACTTCTGCACTGTTGTTGGGAGTGTAGACTGGTGCAACCACTCTGGAGGTCAGTCTGGAGATTCCTCAAAAAGCTGGGTTTCGAAGTCCCATTTGACCCAGCTATTCCACTTCTAAGCATATTCCCAGAAGAAGTGAAAGCATCATACCACAGTAATATATGTGCACCTATGTTTACAGCAGCACAATTTGTAATGGTCAGATCTTGGAAACAACCTAAGTGCCCATCAACTGAGGAATGGATAAAAAAGTTGTGGCATGTTTATACAATGGAGTACTGATCAGCTATGAAGAATGCTCACATTGATATATTTATAAATAGATGGACACACATTAAGACCATACTCATAAGCAAAATAAACCAAACTCACATGTTTAAATACTGTATAGTCTCCCTAGTATGAGAGTTGGTAAGAATATATAAGATTTTATGGTAATCATGATTTTCCGTTTCATTGCTTTGAAGCCTTTCAATGTTTTCATTCATCAGTTGGAATTGTTTTATTCTATTTTATTCGACTTTATTACACATGATTGTATGAAAAGATGTTTTCAAGAAAACAAAACATTATGGCAGCCATTGCTGATTTAATATCATCTTCCTAAGAAGTCCTACCATGCTTCTACTCTGCTATTACCATCGGTTATGTCATGCTGTGTCTTATTGGGATTTTAATATATGTGATAGTATAAACAAATATTTTTATTGAAAATGAGATATTATAGTAGTCATTGATCATAGATATTCCATTCAGAACGTCCTATAATTCTTTCATTCTCTTGAATGATTTTATACTATTGTGTTATGTTTGATATCATTGTATTTGAAACTATGCTCTAATATAGCAGTGAAAGACATATTTTGATAACTACTGTTAATGTCTGGTTGTCTTATTGTAAAGTGTTGTGTTGCTTATGTTGTTCTGTTCTGATCTGCTTTGTTCTGCCCTCTCTTGTTTTATTCTCATTAAAATAAAAAAAAGAAAAGAACATTATCTGTCTTCTAGAAATGAGCTATACAATACTTTTTTGGTTTAGTTATACTAATTACTAGTCTCTTTTAGTTCATCCAAAGAACAGTTTCTGCTTTCATTGGGTGCTTATTCAGTTTTTCATCCTTAATCTTGTAACTTGAACAACTGATTTAAGAGAGTAATATGAAATATAGTAATAAAGTTAATGTCCTACTATTTTTTGAAATTCTGTATTCTCTTTACCTGTGTTTTCTGTTTTGCTTTTTTAGAATTAAGAAAAAAGTGATTGAAGAGTATCAAAATGTGGGCTTCCATTGAGTTGTAGAATTCAGTAGTAAATCAGTTGAATCTCAGTATGTTTTATTTGTTAGATTTTTAATAATAGCCTCAATTTCACTTGCTATTACTGTATAGTTCAGGGTTTTTTTTTAATTTTAGCTATTCATATGAATTTAGAAATCTATTCATTTCTTCTGGATTCTCCAATTTATTGAAGTATATGTTTTTGAAATATTTTCTGATAATCTTCTGGATTCTAGCAGAGTTAATTATCATTTCACATTTTTTCATTTTTCTTCGCATTGATTTGGACTTTTCCTCCACTTTTTGGTGCAATTGTCTAATACTTACACAAATAGGAACCAAAACAAATTTGTTTGTTTTTTCATAGGAACAGCTCCCTAGTTCATGATTCTTTGTATATTTGTATCAAATTCAGTAAGATCTGAACTAATTTTTATTGTTTAACTCTTAAATTAGCTTTGCATCTGGATTTTTCAAGGTTTTCTAGTATCTTGAGGTGTATCATCATGTTATTTATTCAGACTTGGTCTGTGTCTTGGTTATTTTTCTTATTGCTCAGACAAAATGCCTGATACTGAAAGTTAAAGGAGGAAACATTTACTTCAGTTCACAGTTTGTAGAGGTTTCAGTCCATGGTCAGCTGTCTCCAAAGCAGAGAGACATGGCAGAGGGACTTCATAGAGGAAACAAAGTTCATGGTGCATCAGGAAGTACACAACAAGGAGAAGCTTGCCTTTCGCTTTCATTCCATGAAGAATACAAGCCTTTTGGTTTGTATACACTCACTAGAGCATCTGTCTTCAGTAAATCCATTCAGTCACAGGTAGAACTACATTAATTCCTATTTGTGGACTAATTTAATGCCACAGAACCTTAATTGCAGTACCACATGTCCTAGATCCAGCCAGCTCAGATTCCTCTGCCTATAAATATTAGATAGAAAGTAAAATGCTATTTTTTATGTGAACATTCATGCTTATAAATTTCCCTCTTAAATTTACTTTAATTGTGTCCCTTAGGCTCTGGAATGTTTTAATGAGATCATTTGATTCTTTAAACTGTCATAGCATTTTGGTTGACGTTTTGTGTGACTCAGTGATTCAAGAAAGCACTATTTACTCATGGTCCACTACAGGCCTCAGCTAGGACTAGTGATTCATAGAGGTCCACTTACTATGTGTCATGGTTTATGTCGGTGGCCCCCCAGGCCTCATGTGTTTGCATTGTGCATTTGTGATTGGTCCATTGTCTAGTACCTGGATTGGTGGTGTCAGTGCTACACCCTCCTAGGGGAGAAGCCAGGATGTGATGTCATGGCAACAAGAAGGTGCGTCTCTCTCTCTTGCCTGTTTCCACCTTGCTGTTTGCAGCTGCCATGAGCTGCAGACCCACCATGCCACCCTGCCTTGGAGCCAACAGAGTATGGATTGAAACCTCCAAAAACTGTAAGAAATAAACCTTTCCTTTGCCAAATTTGAGCATCAGGTATTTTGTCTCAGTGACAAATAAAAAGTAATTAAGACAGAATTTGGTATGGAGAGTGGGGTCATTGCTGTGACTATACCTGGCCATGTCTTTTGAGAAGCTTTTGAAATGGCTTGTAGGCAGAGTTTGGAAAGGTTCAGACATGTGCTCTGGATGCACAGAGCTGGACAACTTAGGTTGTTCTGTAGAGGAGATTCTGGCCAGAGCTCAGGAGACCAGAAGGCTGATAGAAAGCCTGATAGTAAAGGCCAGGCTTGCGAGGTTTCTGCTGGGAAGGAAGACTGTATTCGTTGTTGGACTCCCTATGATGTGTGTTATGGCATGGCAGAAAGTTTGTCTGCATTTTGCTCATGCTCAGAACTTTGCCTGAGACTGAGATTAAGGGTAATGGACTGATTAATCTGGCAAAGGATATCTCAAGGCAGTCAAATGTTGAGGCTGTGGCATGGCTTTTGTGGGGCGCTTTTAGCCAGATCTATGTTGCAAATCAAGAGCAAAGAGCCCAGCAGGATAATTTAAAACACTGTGAGTTTGGGGAGAAGGAAAATTTCAGTAAGGCTGTGGATTGTAAATATAGAACTGAGACTTTGATTGCTGAGAAGATACAGAGAGATGAGAAAGATGGCCACCGGGCATCCCAGGAAGCAGCGGGTCTCCATCCTTTGCAACCCCAAAACTGCAAATGTGAAAGAATTTTCTCAAATGAGAAAGCTTCAGAGCACCATGCTCCAGAATGGTACAAGATGCCACAGGAGGTTCCAGAATGGCGGCAACATAAAAAAGCTTTTCTTCACAATCAGGTAAACAGAGCCCAGCAATCCAGGCACTGGACCCCTATAGCCAAGAGAAAGAAATCCTGGCTACTGCTCCAGCTGGCAGAAGACTTTGGCATCATCCATATGGTGCTGGTTTTAGGTGCCAGGAAAATGCACAAATTCTGAGGGTAAGAAGGCTTCCACCTCGATTGCAAAGGGCCTGGAGAGGCAAAGTGGTGTGTCCGTGAGAGGGCAATATGTAAAGATGTAAGTGTGAAGCCAAAGGTGCAGAGGAGACCCCAGAAATTTGCAAAATCCAGGAATGTGGACCATCCAAGGAAAGCTGCAAAAACCAAGCAGAGAGGATTTAACAGAAAAGCTGCAGGAACTGAAATTCCTAGAAGTGAAGTGAGGGTGTTTTGGAGCTTGCAACCAGATTGCTTCAAATGCTGAGCATGGAACTCTAGGACTTAATGTTCGCCCTGCTGGACGTTGGACTTGCTTTGTTTCTAATACTTTATATTCCCCCGTTTGTAATTTTAGAATGGTAATATTTATTTTGTGCCTTTACATTTCAGAAATGTTTAACCTTGTTTCACTTGTACAGGGGGTTACATTTAAGAGTTTGCCATAGATATTGGAGGAGACTTGGGACTAGGAATTCTCAGCAATGCTGAAAATATTAGGACTTTGGCAAGTCTTGCAGATGAACTAAATGTATTTTGTATAAATTGTTTACATGAGTCTTTGGGGGCCTAGGGTGGAATGTCATGGTTTATGTTGGTGTCTCCCAGGCCTCATGTATTTGCATTGTGCATTTGTGATTGGTTCATTGCCTAGTGCTAGGATTGGTGGTGTCAGTGCTACACCCTTCTAGGGGTGGAGCCAGGAAGTGATGTCATGGCAGGAAAAAGGTGTGTCTCTCTCTTTTGCCAGTTTCTGCCTTGCTGTTTGCAGCTGCTATGAACTGCGGACCCACCATGCTACCCTGCCTTGGAGACAACTGAGTATGGACTGAAACCTCCAAAAACTGAAAGAAATAAACCTTTTGTTTCCCAAATTTGGGCATCAGGTATTCTGTCTCAGTGATGAATAAAAAGTAACTAATACACTATGAATCAGCTCCCATCATCAGGCAAGGGGCCGAGGCCTAGGACAGACTCACAGATAAACATAGAAAGCCAATTAGTTAATTTTAAATCCTGCTCAGAGCCACTTCATATTGTTCTCCAACAGCAAAGTTTCTCCTCTGTATACAGGATTCTTTAATGGAGATACAGGATTCTTTAATGGAGATCACATTTAAGGTCCTGTGTTAAGATGTAACACTTCATACCAAGAGCAGCAGCTGAGAGCAGGGGCTGCTCAGGAGAGCTAAGCCTGCCATTTGTCCTCACGGAACAGTGCAGGGACCAGTGATGGAGGGCCTGAGGTGTGTGGGTCTGCCACCGCTGGGCCTGTCCCTCCTTGAGGAACATCTGGGAAGCCTGCCACAGTCCTGAGCTGCCTAGGACCACATCTGTTAGAACTGCCCTTACACCGAGAACATTGGACTGCAATGGACTACCATGCTGGTTCAATGAGAGGCCCAGGAACCCCTTACCCAAACAGAAGTCCTCATCAGGCTTCAGTCAGTGTAGTGAGGTTTTCCCATAAAATAGATGCCTGCAGTGGGTAAATAGGAGCAGAAGTGAAACTCCCTCTAAGTGTAAGACATTGGCTAACCTGGCATAAAGTGGGTAACCCCCTCCCTGCACACAGAGAACATCAGACAAGTTGAGGAGTGTGCCAATATTTCCCCGCCCCAATTTAGAGGAAATTAAAAAACTTATGAGACCCCCAGTGACACAGTAGGGCCTCAGCAGACACAAACACTACAGCCAGGGAGAACAGGTGACCTGCAACAACCTGAAGATATCACAAGAGCAGGAACTAAAAGTTGCACTACACCAATACTTCTGGATGAGTTAGCCCAGAAAGAATATAGGACCCACCCAACAGACACTGTAGGAGGACTTCAGGAGACTAGATCTCCTCTTCATTGTGGCACCCAGCAATTTGACAAATATCAACTACACAGTAGAACACTGAAACACACACTAAAGAAACTGGTGGCTGCTGGAATACAAAAACCAAAAATTTACCCAAAAGGTGAAAATAACTAAATGAAAAGGCAAAATGCAATCCCAAACATCTAGTCCATCAAAGGCAAGTGCAGCAGATAATGAAATAGAGGACCCTAAAATTCATACATCAGAAATCTCTGAAAAGATAGCAAATGAAGTAAAGAAACAAATCCACGAGGCTATAGAAATCATATCTTATGTAAAGACAAAAGTAAAACCCTTAGTAAATGAGCTGCTCAACATAGCTAGAGAAGGAAATAGATAAGAAGCTACAGGAGCATAGGAAATTGTTTGAAACTTTGAGCGAACAATGAAGAAAATAAGCAGAATCTATGAAACAAATTGAAAGAGATATGCAAGAAGCAAAAAATTGTATTGAAAGCCACCAAAGCTGTTTAAATGAAGCTGAAGATAGAATCTCAGACCTTGAAGATAGGATTGCAGATAGCGATCTTGAAAGGGTAGAATTGATAAAAACAACAAAGCAGCATGAAATGACAGATGAACAGCTACAAGATGATGCTAGGAGAAGCGAAGTTAGAGTAATAGGAATTTGTGAGGAGGCAGGAGACATTGTAAAAGATATAGCTAACCTATTCACAGAAATAATGGCAGAAAATTTCCCACTGATGGGAAAAAAATCGGATATACAAATAAGTGAGGCATATACAATGCCACACAGTCATAACCAACATAAACCTACACCAAGATATAAGATAATTAAGCTCACAGACATACAGCATAAAACAGAATACTATAAGCCATTAGAGAAAAGACATAACTCATCTACAAAGGAAAGCCTATTAGAATCACAGCAGACTTCTCAACACCAACCTTCAGGTTCAGATGAGCTTGGAGTGAAGTATTTTGAGCCCTAAAAGAAAACAACTTTCAACCCAGACTGATGTACCCAGCAAAACTGTCTTTCAAATTTAATTGAGAAACAAGATACTTTCATGACAAAGAACAACTAAAGAAATTCATGTCCACCAAAACAACTTACAAAGAGTGCTTAAGGACATCCTAGGTAGAGGTAAAAATGTCACAATCTCAAGAACAAAAACAGAAAGAAATCACCAGGATGGACAAAAAAGTAAACAAGGGAGAAAAGCAGGAAACTAACAACAGTAACACAACATGGCAAAGTCAAGCCAGTACATATCAGTGATATCCATAAATGCAAATGGGCTCAATTCACAGATCAAAAGAAATAGGGTGACAGATGAATCAAGAAATAGGATCCCAAAATATGCTGTATACAACAAACTCATCTGACTCAAAAAGAAACTCATAGATTAAAAGTCAAATGATGGAAAACAGTATTCCATGCAACAGGAACTCAGAAAAAAGCAAGGGTAACTATTCTATTTGCAGACAATGTGAACTTCAGACCTAACATGATCAAAAGAGACAAAGAAGGTCACTGCATACTCATAAGTGGAAAAATTTAAGACAAATAATAACAATTAAAAATATATATGCACCAAACACAGAAGCACCCAACTATATAAGACAGACACTAAAGGACATGAAAAACCAAATACACAAGAACACAATTATTACAGAGGACCTTAACAGCCCACTGTCACAAAGAGATTGATCAACTAGACAAAAAATCAACAAAGAAATAATAGAGCTGAATCATACTTGTGAGCCATTAGACTTAGTAGATGTTTACAGAGTTTTCCACCCAACCACATCAGAATCCAAGTTCTTCTCAGCTGCCCATGGGACATTCTCCAAAATAGAACATATATTATCCCATAAAACATTCTTAAGTAAATGCATGGGCATTGAAATTATCCCATGCATACTATCTGACCATAGTGCACTGAAACTTGAAATTAATGGCAAAAGAAATTGCAAAACTGGAATAAACACATGGAAATGAAATAACAACATTTTGAACAACCAGTGGGCTACAGATGAAATTAAAGAAGAAATAAAGCAATACCTACAATTCAGTGAAAATGCAGAAACAACCTATTGTAATCTGTATGAGGCAATGAAAGTGGTCTTAAGAGGGAAATATAGAAAAATAAATTGTCATATCAAGAAAACAGAAAAGCACAAATAAACAATATGATGCTGCATCTCAAGCTTCTAGAAAAAGAAGGGCAAGCCAAATCTAAAGCTCAAAGAAGAGAGGAAATTGTAAAGATTAGAGCAGAAATCAATGCAATTGAAATTAAAAACACATTACAAAGAATTAATGAATCAAAAAGCTGGTTTTTTGAGAGAATAAACAAAATTGACATTCCTCTGGCTAACATTATAAAGAAAAAAATCCAAATTCATGCAATAAGGACCAAAAAAGGTGAAATTACTACAGATTCCATGAAAATTCAAAAGATCATGAATACATACTTTGAAAATCTGTACTCACATAGAGTGTAAAACACAGAGAAAATGGACAGATTTCTCGAATCATATGAACTACCAAAGCTCAACCAACAAGATGTAGCAATTTTGAATAACCAAATATCAGCTACTGAAATTGCAAACATAATTAAAAACTTACCAACAAAGAAGATCCCACGTCCTGATATATTCACAGTTGAATTCTCTAAGAAATTTAGAGAAGACTTGATGGCAATACTCCTTAAACTCTTCAATGAAATTGAAAAGAATGCCATCCTCCCTAATTCATTCATGGAGGCAAGTATTACTCTGATACCAAAAGCAGAGAGAGACCCAACCAAAAGGGAGAACTATAGGCCAATCTCACATGAACATAGAATCAAATACTCTCAATAAAATACTAGTAAATAGAGTACAGCAAATCATCAAGAAGATTATACATCATGACCAAGTGGGGTTCATTCCAAGCATGCAAGGATGGTTTAACATATGAAAATCAATAAATGTGATACACCACATCAACCTAACCATAAACAAAAACCACATGGTCATCTCAATAGATACATAAAAAGCTTTCAATAAGATCCAATACATGTTCATGATAAAAACCCTTCAGAAATTCAGAATACATGGTGTCTACCTCAACCTTATAAAGGCCATCTATGACAAACCAACAGCCAATATTATACTAAATGAACAAAAACTGAAAGCTTTCACTTTAAAATCAGGAACAAGACAAGGATATCCACTATCACGACTTCTATTGAATATGGTATTGAAAAAACTACCCAGGCTAATCAGACAAGAGAAAGAAATAAAAGGAATAAAGATAGGAAAAGAAGAAGTTAAATTATCACTATTTGCAGATGACATGATATCCTATATAGAAGACCCAAAAACCTCCATTGAAAGACTATTAGAGATAATAAACAAATTCAGCAGTGTAGCTGGAGAGAAGGTCAATGCTCAAAAATCAATAGCATTCCTGTACACAAACGGGAAACTCACCAACAGAGAAATTATGGAAATATCACCCTTCACTATAACTTCTAAAATAATGAAATACTTAGGCATCAACCTAACTAAAAACGTAAAAGACCTATGCACTGAAAATTATACTACATTAGAAAAGGAGACTGAGGAGGATATTAGAAAATGGAAAGATGTTCCATACTCTTGAATGGGAAGAACCAAAATCGTGAAAATGGCCATATTCCCCAAACTGTTATACAGATTTAAAGTAATCCCAATCAAA
>PVJX010027795.1:0-24483 GCA_004027295.1 Dolichotis patagonum
CTAAGAAATTATTACTTGACTAATTACATACTGACTTCTTGGAAATAGTTGTTCAAATTACAAAGTTAAAACATGTAAAGTAGACATTCAAACAGTGAGACTGTTAACAGCTCTGCTCCACGATCTGACAAAAACAACAATATGGTCATCCATCTTACCCACTCAAATATACATGCAATTATATCAATAGGGTAAAATTGAACACAACAAAACAGAGCAAAGCGGATCACAAGAAAGCAGTGTAAGACATAAGTTTCAAAGCTAGACAACTGGAGATATTCACGCTCTATCATATTGACTCTTGTTTTCTTCCAAATAGTTGTCCATATTGTCACATATAGGGAATTCACATGAAACAACCTAGTATGGAATTGATCTGAGCAAGACGAGGAGGGCATTACAGCTCTTCAAGACCATACATTAGGGAAGCCATGAATGGCTGTCATAGTGTCTCGCATTCTCCTCAAAACAGCTGTCCATACCTTCATGTGTGTTGAAGTTAAACAAGGCAAAGCAAGCTAAGATCACTTTGAACAAAGTGATCTTTTCTTTATTTTCTGTGCAAGTCTGTGTTCACTGTGTCCATGATTTTGCAGATATACGGATTTGGGGCCTATCCTTTCTCATGCTTATTGCTTCCAGACCTGGACTGTCATACACACAGTTTATTCTGTGAACACAACAGGTACCAGTTCCTCAGTACTTTGACTATCTTGTTATGGCCCATACATGGCCAACAACCCACTTTTCTACCCTGGATTTGAATAAGATGAGTTGTCATTCTATTGAGAGCTAGGAGAACAGATTATTGGTGTTTAATGTCATGTGTTTTAGAGAAATACATCTGATTTTCAATCCCAATTTAATTGCTTTCTAACTATAGGCCTTAGTTAAAAATCATTTCATGGCTGATTCACTTTCTAATCCATACAATGGGAATAATCATGCCAACCTTCATCATGTGATCATAAAGAGTGCATAAGAGCGTGTGACTGACTGTATTAGTTCTGAAGCATATTAATACTACTGTTCAAATAGGCAGCATGAACTCTAGAAGGAAAATGAATCAGAAGTCATGTACCACCAAAAGTCCTCATGACTGTAGAACCCTTTGATACCCGTTCTCTAAACTGTAAGGTATAAAAATTGTTGTCATGTGAATACCACATTAGTATTTCCTGGCTAAAAGGTAATGACATAAAAGTAGGATCATTATTTTTATTAATGTTCCTATAATTGTCCTGCTTTGGTGGTGCACTGAGATGATTTTCTTTCCTAATAATGTAGCATGTGCTTTATCAACATGATTTTGAGGAGTGGGCAGTCTCTCATTTATCTTAAAAGAATATGCTTGTGATAGGGACATTGCATTCCTTTTTTTGTGGAAATAACTGCTTTTTATTCTGAAAGATTCCTTAAAAAGAGACTTTGTTTTTGCAAATTTCAGTGGCTCCATGCTGATCAACACCAAAATCAGGGCCTTTCTCTGCTCAATTAGACAAAAATCACTGCAGTGTCTTCTCTAGATAGGGATCTGTGGCTACACTGGCATGTTTCTTTATTAATGAAACACAGCAAATGGCACTATTTTAGAGGATACTCAGATTACCTCTGGGAGGAAGCACTTTGTTAATTAGCTGCCTTGTTTGTAGAGAGGAGTTGTGTTAACACATCAAGTATCCTTTTGAGCCAGTTTGCCTAGTGCCTGGGAACTGGAACCAGACAATGTTTCATGTCACAACTGAATTCCACTGCCTGAAATTTTTGGTAGCAAAGTGGGAACTAGATTGTTTATACTGTGATAACATCTGTAGAAGGCACAGCTTTAGTTTCAAAAGAGAAAAATGGATCCCACCTGTAGTGAGGAAATGAGACAGGTTAGGGTGGACAAATCGTCTGGATGCAAAACACTCCTAGTCCAGCTAGATTACTCGCAGAACAAGTAGGCTAGGGAAGCCACTGAATCCCATGCTGATAATCACTCATGTCACTCCTTTCCTCAGAAACCTTTTGGTAGCTTTGCATTTCAGTAAAAATAAATTTTAGAAGTCCTGTTTCTGTAAACATAAGCCTGCAAGGCTCTGCAGACTCACTGTCACTCATGGCTCCTGATTCCAAAGCTATATTGGCCTTCCTTCACCTCCACAGATTCACCAAGTGCTTTCCTACCTCAGGTTATATCTACATTCTAGAATATTTTCATGTTCTCAGCTTTCAAACTGTGTGCATCACCCAGCACTCACCTTTAAACTGCTCAACTGTCCTTTCCCTGTACAGCACCATCTAAGTTTGGTCGCTTTTCCCCTTCTGATTACATTCACTTCAAAACTACACACACACACAGTTTCCAATTCAGTATGTGTGCATTTATTTCTTTAATGTGTGTCTGTCCTGCTAGACTGTATATTGCATCAGGGTAAGGATTAGATTCACATTGCTCTTCCTTACATCCTCTTTCTGTCTGAATAAAGCACTTAGATAATAATACTGGCTTATTAAATGACTGATGGGACAAATTAGTGAATTAATTAGGTCCCTGTTATGGTTCACTGCTAAGCAAACAGAACAAAATATATGGTGGATACCTTTTCTTCCCCAGACTCATCCATATATTCATAGTTAACAACACTTGGTGTTGACATGTCATTATTACATTTGAAAGACTTCTGTAGAGTCAGTTTGTCTACATGGTCTAAAACCCACCTACTGTTTGATAGGCAGGAAAATCTAACCAATGCACACTTACTGAAAAAATGGACTTTGCAATATTTCCAGACTTTGGAAACTTTGAATTAAGGGGCACTGAAACTTCTACACTCTGGTTTAAATGGTTGTTACTTCTGATGGGAAATGCCTAAAATCTGTATTTTAGTGTAGTACCTGATGGCATAATGAATGCATATCTCAGTATCAATTAGGTATTTAAAAATTTATTGACCAACACAGTGGTGCTCGTCTTGTGATTTAACAAGATACACATGGTAGGTTTTTTCTTTTTCCGAAAGGATGGTGACCATGAAGTGGCATGATTTGAAGATTTTAAAGCAGAGAAAGGAACTGAGATGTAACAATTAATCTTGACAGACAGACAGAGGAAGTAGAAATCACGTTTGTCACTAAGTATTCAGAGATGCCACGTAAAAACAGAAATGCATTTCCTTTTTTTTTGCTGAATCATCAAACTAGGTCAATATTATAAGGATACATATTTTAATCACTGTAATGGGGAATGTATGATTCTTATTTTGGATCTAGAGAATGAAAGACGATTCAGTCAGAAGTTGAGATTACAATTCAGGTAGAGTTTGGTTGTCCACCTTGGAAAGATACTGCAGGAAAGATTGACATATTGGCTCTGAGATGAATTCTGTAACTCTTTCCAATTCTAGGAAGGAGTTCTTTAGTTGTTTATTAAAATCCAGTCAGTGTGATTTGACTTTGGTTTAGGCTACTTTACTGCCTACCATGTGGCTAGAATATCAAGCTACACCTTAAAATTGGCTTAAAAACAGAAATGCACTGAAATTATTTCCTCAATTTTATAAGACCAACTCATACTTAGTGCTCTCCAAACACCATAAACTATAAGCTTTTCCATGTGTCATTTTATTTCTATTTTAACTGTTGAGTATCCACTTGCGTTCAATTCAACCAATACTAATGAATATCTGCCACAGGTAGTTATTCACCAAATCTCTATTGCAGCTTTAACCTTCAGCTACATGTGCTCCATACTGAGAAAATAAACGTTGTCCTTAGAGAAGTCACAGTCACGTTCAGACAGGTACATCAGGTCAAGTTCAGACAACAGAAATTTTCTTACGCCTTTTTGTGAGTGGAGTGAAGATTACAAAGCCTTCCTGCCTAAGAAGAAGGGTTAGGAAGGCTTCCCAGTGAGTGTGAACTGACAGGCATCCACATGCGTAAAGGACTGTTGCCTAAGAAGCATGTTCCCTAAGATGCCTAAGTATTAGTTCATGTGCTGAACTGTTACATTATTTTCTTACCTCTGACATGATCTCTTTGCAGACTAGTCTATATTTTAGACTTGCAACTACAAAAAATACTAATTTCTTAAGAGCCTGGAAAGAAGATAGTCCCAAATCTGAAGATGGGTAGGAAACCAGGTGACTGAAGAGTCTTCCTTAACTTTTCCTGTCCTCCACTAGGTATCTTATCTAGACAAAGTGCTTGGTATGATGTGCATAAAATAAATAAAATAATTTGGGTATTTGGAAGATGAATGTTGTGATACTGTTGACTGCAAGGGTTAGGAGTTCCTATGGTTTATGACAAGGAGAAAAAAGGCGTTTTGAACTGTTGCTATGGTGCACAGGGAAAACCATTGAGATCCTGGAGTCAATATAATATTACTGCTCTCTCTTTGTCCCTCTTTGTCCTGTACCCTTGATCCTGCCTCTTGATTCTTAATTGTGTCACATTACTGGGCTTTTTGCAGGTATAAAACTATCAAGAAAAATATACATAATTAGAATTTTGAAAGGAACACTGTAGATGAATTATGTTCATTAAGAGCTTCATAATTAAGGCCTCTTTTGAGAATTAGAATTGCTAGATTTTGTTCCTTGTTACTCTGAAATTGATCTTCCTCTGACTCAATTTTCTTATCATTTTAATCAGATAAGAATGCTTGTTACCCTCATAATTTAAAAAGGTGTCCTGAGGATTCATTTCTTACAGCTTCAGTAGTTGAGAAAAACTAACTCTCAAACAGGAAGGCGTGAGTGTTACTCTCTTTGTGGTCCTTGAGAAGCATTTGTCATCCCTTTGTCATCCCCAGAGACCAAATGAACAATGAGAAAAACCTGTTGCCTTAAGTTCAGAGAGAATCTCATCTGTACAATTTGAGAAAGGAAAAAGTTCCTAAATGCACAGTGAGGTCTTTGGAGAATCTGTTCTTTGTAACTGTTCACTAGTTAACTTCTCAGGATAGAAGGACCTAAAGTCCAGCTCAACAACACTTAAACTTAGAACTCAATGGGTGGCAATTAGGCGAAATTTAAAGCATACCCTGGAGGCTTCCAAAGTAAATATTTCTGTGGGCAGATGTGTTATCACTGAATTAACTGGATGTTTGTGCAACTGCAATGAATTGGAGAGATAACAGTCTTTATTGCCTGTAGATGTAGCCTGTGATTTCAAAATACAAGAGGTCTTAAATGTTCCCAGTAGAGGTTCAAGCAGTTTGCTAAGCAAACTGGTGATGCTGTCAGGTTATAATCATGCTGCCTCCGGTTATTTGTCCAATTCTAAGTAATGAGGTTCCCATCACCCTCCATTTGAGGTGTGTTTGTCTTATGACGACTTGATTCAAATTGAGTTTAAATTTCACTCGATCAGATTTTGTGCTGAGAACCATTCTGAAAAGAGTGAAACACAAGAGTCATTTTTCTGATACTATTCTTTGTTTAAAGGTTTTGCTAGAGAAAACATGCTCTGGCCCTTTAGGCTGATTGGATAATTTGGGGTGATTACTCCAGCCACTTATGTTAACAGGTGAAACTGCCCTAACAAGATACTGCTGCTTGGATACTCTGTTTTTATCTGTTTCATCCTAAAACTATTGACAGAATGAAGCTTTTATGAAGATCCCAGTACGTGCAATAACTTGAGAGGGGACAAGGAGTTTATAGATGGAGGCCACAGGGCTAGAAAAAAAGAAACAGAAAATGCTTATTTAACAGTGAACAGCAAATACATGTTTTGGCTTATGATGACTGCTGTGATTTTTGTTGCAATAAAATGCATTTAACCAAAATGAGGATTATTCCAAATGGAAATTGGTTTGGTTTGGGGCCAACTGAGGTCAGGATAAACTAGGTGTTCATGGATGCTCCTCGCCTAAAATGTCCCAACTGTCATGCTACGTACTTTATATGTGTCATTACAGTTTATGAACATGTAAAATTAGTGCTACAGGTAAGAAAAGGGAGTTTCCCCAAAGACATATTAAAAACAAATAGCAAAGCTGGTACTACATTCCACTATGTTTTTGTTTTCTTTTGTTTTTGTCTTTTTTGAGACAGGGTCTCTCTATGCAGTTCAGGCTGGCCTTGAGCTCACTTTGTAACCTAGGCTGGTCTCAAACTTGCAACAGTCCTCCTGCTTCAGCCTCCTGAGTGCTGGGATTACAGGAATGCACCACCACACCCGGCTTCCAATATGTTTTGTTCTACTCATCTTAAAAATGCCTGAGGTCTACCTGATTGAAAGAATTCATATACCTGAAAAATTCCTAACAGAACTGAAAATTCCTGCAAGCATTTAATTTTAACACATTTTTGTTAGGTAAATCAGTAAATGAGGTGGAACTTAAACTTTATTTGTTTGAGAGAGAGAGAGATTCAGAGACAAGAGACAGAGAGACAGAAAGGAGAGAAAAAGAATCTGGCTACATAGTTCAAGCGATGCCTGAGCTCACTCGGTAGTCCAGGCTGGCCTCAAACTTGAGGTGATCGTCCTGTGTCGGTCTCCTGAGTGCTGGAATTATAGGCATGTGTCATGTGCCTGGCTTAAATTGTATTTTAAAATAGGTAAGGTTGAAAAGAAGTAGATCTTAGTCAAAGCAGGCGAAGAGCTAAAGAATTTATCAGTCTACATACTTTTTATGTGCATATCTATGTGGAAGCCTGAAATGGAAACAGCTTTATTTGCTGTTTTGTTTTTGCTCAAAGTAATACTTCCTATTTGAGATAAAACTTTTTACTCATTCTCTCAAGGTATAGTTTTTAAAGCACTAGGCACTAGCACTGTGCAAAGAACACTTAGGGTTGGAAAAGAAAACCTTGATTATCAGGTTGAGTTTGTACTTCATTTAATAGGCTAATAGAAACAGGATGGTAGGATGGTGTGGATGATATAAATGCATGAACTGTGCAATTACAATAGTTAATGTTATCCCTGTGACAGCTGAAGAGACTGCGTCACATAGTGGTTATTTAACTTGTATGAGATTGTAGAATATTCAAGGGGAGAAGCTTCTGTGTACAGCTTTGTTCTCTGGATTCTGGAGCTTTCTCATCATATTCATGATTTCTCTTACGCCAATTCACAAATCCACTCACAAAAACTAGGGTCAAGGTAGAAGCAAATAAAAAACTGGAAATGTCCATTCACAGATTTGACACAGAATAGCTCCACTTAAGCAGGTAGAAAAATACACAATATTAAAAAGATATACATGTAAATGATGCTTTCCCAGAGGTGGCTGAGAGCTGCTCTGATGATCGCATTTGCATGACACAGAAATGAACTCTAAGATTTGAATCTACTCCACTGACTCAAATGAGATTAGATCTTTTAGCCTTCACAACATCCGCCTTTGTCTTCTGGTGAAGTTATACTCTTCTCTCTGCGGTTTCCTGCCAGGACGATGCTGACCATGAAGCACTGCTATGGAACCAAATTTCGAATTCACATCTTTCCTGATAGCCTCTTGGAGCCCCTTTTCTGATTCTCATATGCCATATGCCGTCCTTCAGACTTGTTCTCTGACAAAGAATATCCAGAAACTTTTAGTGGTGGAATCAAAACCAATACTTAAACCAGTTACTTGGAAAACTGACATACCACAAAATGCATGCAAACTTTTTAAATGTACAGACCGAAGGACTTCAGCAAAGTTTGTTGACACTGATTTATCAGGGACCTCTCGTGTATCACAGTACTTTTGAGTATAGAGGATGTAATGGTAAATAATACAGAGATGAAATACCCACTTTTCATTGTTTACATTCTAGAGAAGGAGAGAAATATTAGTAAATGAATGCATATAGGAAGAAAATAGTTTCAGCTAGGTGGTGTCAAATAAATAATATTCAGGGAAACTTCAGATAGGTTGATCAGAGAAAGCAAGCATTTTCTCGGGAAGTGACATTTGAACCAAGGCCTGCTGGACAAAGAAATCTGGCCCTGCAGACAGCTGGGTAAAGGAGGGAAGAAAAAGGTTATTGAGCAAGGGAAAGTCAAGGACAGAGGCTTAAAGAAAACAATGGTTTCTGTGGTTAAGAAACAGGAAGAATTTCAGAGTAGCTGGATACTGATAATAAATCAGCAATACTTTGGCAAATTGAATAGAATTTATTTTAGGTGTGAAGACTCTGATTTCAAGAGAAAGTGGTTACCAAGAGGAAGGGCTGGAGAAGGATACACCTGCAAGGGAGAAACCTTTAGAAAGAAGTAGAGAAACAAAGCTCTTAAAATTAGTGTGGCATTTGAATCCCACTAGTCTTCTTCAATTAATGAGCATCTCACAAGGAATTTAATTAGATAAATCCCACTTCAGTTTATTTCCTTAAAATAAAAGCACTGTCCACACATCAAATTTGTACTTTTTTGAAGAGGTACTGGAGTGAGAAGTGTGAATGTGTGGCCCCGTGCATACTGGGAACCAAAACGTAAGTGTGGATTCTTGGCTGAAGATGCTTTTGCAGTAAATGTGAAAACTGAATGGCAGCTAGAATAAGACTATGGGAAAACCATTCCTACAGATTTTCAAATATTTGGATGAGTTGATGGAGTAATTTTAGGGAAACAATAAGAGATAAAGGTTAAAAGGAAAAGCCTGTGTCCTTGGGTTTAAGAATAAGAATTCTGGAGTCAGAGAGGCTGATTGAGTTTTATACTTCTGTTCTTTGCTAATTGCAAAACCTGTGACAAGTCTCTTGGTCTTCCTAATACTCAGTCTTCTCCTCTATAAAATGGTGGTAATAATAATAATAATATTTCATTGTTTAGAATCATTTTGCATTTTAATGAAATTTTGCATGTAAAATGTCCAACATGCCATGCCTGCCACATACAGAATTATCAGAAAATGTCATTTGTTTTCAACTATATTAGGAAGAAATTGGAGAATTTTTATAAATGTGTGATATGTGAGAAGAGATAAAAAGAAGTCATAAATCAGTTCTGAGTGTTTTCCAGTAGCAGCAGTAACTATTTGGAGCTTTGTGTTGTGAAATTGAATCTGAGAAACCTTGCTCCTCTCTGGGTCCTGCTTACAGTGCTAAAATAAAGACTGTCTTGGGCAAATTGGAATATTTGGTCACCTCACAGCACATTCATTGCTTCTGAGAGGAGCCTGAGGGAGTGGAAAAGTAGCTCTGTTTTCAAATTCTATCTCACTGGCATGCCATGCATTCCCCACCTGCTGCTTTGTTAGGACCAGGTACTTACTTGAAGTGTGGCCTTGGTCCCTTTGTTCTGAGCCTGACAGCAATGGAGAAGAAATGTTTTCCATTATGACCTACAGTGCTGTTGCTTGATGTGTAAAAATGCTTCCATGTTAAGAGTTCAGAGAGCCCTAGCTGAACAAGTTGCATGCCTATACAGGAAAAGGTCTTATTTTTTTCCATGTCTAATAACATGTAAAACAAACTTCTAAGGTTTCTCCTAAGATTTCATGAAGTGATTTGGAAGCAGGATTGGGAATCTTTTTTTTTAAACCTCTGGGATTTTTCTTTCCCATTAAAGTATAGTGAAAATCTCTTCTTGTTCACCTGGCAAACTTGTGTACTTATTCCAGCCAGAGACCCCTGATTGAGAGCCCTCCTTTGCAGTCCCAGAGATGTTGTGATGTTGCTAAAAACTGACCCTTTTGTGCCCTCAAGTTGTCTTTTATGTAATTATGCCTGAGCCTTTAAGCACATAGACCTAAGTATTTATTCATTGCACATTCCCCATTACACTAAGCATTTTTTGAAAACCAAGTACCACAGTGCCAAGTGACCACTGGGGCCAGCGTTGTAGTTCATGTTATATTAAAGACCCAGCACCCCACCCTACTCCCTCAGCCCAAGAAAAGCAGAGCAAAGAATAGCTAAGGAGACAAAGGAATAGGATCTACCTCTGTCTTATCTATTGCTTTGGTCTGTTAATGTGAAACCTTCCGACACCTTACTTTTTCCTTTGTAAAAATGAAACTGCAGTTTCAAACTTGAGTCCTAGGTTTTCTAGTGCCAGTGCATTAATGTGACTCAAAAGAATTAAAATTACAGCAAAATTAAATAATCTTCTTGAGTGGATGCTAAACCAGGCACAAGACTGTGTGATATGTAGCGTTGACATGTACAAGTACTAATTATCCACTAATTACAACCACAGTAGCATTGAGCTCATTTTCACTGAGAATGAAGGACTGACACAGTATTTTGAATGGTTTAAAAGTCTGCTCTGTGGCTTTATGCATAATCATTTGTTCCAAAGATTCTGCATTTCTCTGAGTGCAAACAAAGATGAAGACTTCTTTTAATATGGGGGGCATGCCCACTTGGCTAGCTTGTTTTTAAATTGTGTACCTACCACCAGACATCCTAAGTCACGAAGAAAGAATGTGAAGCTACTCACAGTGCAAGAAACATTTTGCAGTTGTACTTCTGGCCCCTTCTCTAGGCTGACTGCATAGAAGAGGATGGAAGTGGATGTTGGAATGACAGGTACAGGAGGAGGGAAGGAGAGACAGAGGAACCTGAACTGGTGTGCTCCCCTGATCCATCACTTTCAATGTGCCAGAGGGTGCACCCCCTTTCAGTTCTTCTGTCACTCTTCCAGACCCTGAATAGGAGCAAAACAAGAACAACCTTCCTCTGCCACCACCAAAGGCACTAGTGAAGGGAAGCAAACAAATAATTGCAGTACTGAATACTAAATAAATAAGGGCACAGTATTAGGAGTCGGCAGACATAGCTTCTTAGTAATGTAACACTCAGTAAAATGATACGTATTCCATTGATTTTGCAGATAAATAGGGAGTAGAAAAGATCTAGAGACAGATGTAGTAGAAGATTTTAGGGCTACCACCTCTCCCTTGCCCTTTTTCCACAGGGTCTTGTTGCACTATGATTTTTATCCTAGCTTTCAAAAAATTTCTTTCAGTGATTTTCAAACTTGACTAGCATCTTTCTTTTCTTTTCTTTTCTTTTCTTTTCTTTTCTTTCTTTCTTTCTCTTCCTCTTTCTTTCTTTCTTTCTTTCTTTCTTTCTTTTCTTCTGAACAAGAAACTGAAAATGTCACCTAAGCTACCCTTTGGACAATACATGTATACACCAGATTCTTGGTAACATTTCTAAAAGATTAACTCATCAGTACAGCCGGAAGTGTGCACTTTTTTTTTAATTTTAAAGAGAAAAAAAATCACAGAAAATAAAAAAGCAAACAAAAGCAAAACAACAACAAAACAATGATACAGGATTTCAAAAAATGATAGGAATTTAACAATGGTTGTTATATTGCATATTGTTATCTTCAAAATAGTTACTCAGATTACCAGATACAGGCATGCAAAATTGATCAAACAACATGAGCACTAATTGTTCCTTTTCATGAACTAATAGAATTAGTGACAGGATTATCTTTGCTATCTGGTGTTTATATGTAGACTTTTCCCTCTTTTCCCTTCCTTCTTTTCTTCTTTCCTCTATCCCAGTTGTTCTTTCCCTTTCCCAGAAGATGGTTTTTCTTTCACTATATCTATTGTAACTTTTGGATCTTATTTACTCTTCAGTTTCTTATATTAAAGAGATAATACTATGATTACATTTGTGGGTCTGATTTATTTCACTTATAAGTATGGTCTCAGGTTGCATACATTTAACTACAAAAGCCTTGACTATATCCTTTATAGATGAGTAGTATTCTGTTGCATAAAAATACCACATCTTTTTATGCATTCCTCAGTTGATAGGCATTTGGGTTTTTTCCAAAATCTGGCTATTACAAATTGTGCAGCTATAAACATGGATGCATATGTATATTGCTGTGGTGTGACGTTTTCAATTCTTCTGGGAGAATACCCAGAAGGGGAATAGCTGTGTCAAATCAAACCTCTAATCATAGTATTTTGAAGAATCTCCACAGTGGTTTTTTGTTTTTTTCTTTAATTTAAAAGAGAATAAAACAAAAGGGGGCAGTACAGAGCAGATCAGAAGAGGACAACATAGGCAACACAGTACTTTACCTTAAGTCAACTGGACATCAACAGTATCTAACACCGTATCTCTTACTCTGCTATAGTTGAGCATAGTTTCAATTACAGTAGTATCAAACATAACACAATAGTATAAAGCCATGCATATAGTGAAAGAATTCCAGGGCTTGCTGAACCGAATAACAGAATCCACAGTGGTTTTACCAGTCTATACTCCCACCAACAATAGAGAAGGGTTTCTTTATCCCCACAGCTCCTCCCAGAATTTATTTTTTATTGATTTCTCAATGTTATCCATTCTTTGTGGAATGAGATAATATCTCAGTGTTGTTTTAATTCACATTTCTTGAATGGCCAATGATACTGAACATTTTTTCATGTATTTTTTGTCATTTGTATTTCTTCATCTGAGAATAGTGTATTCACCTCAGATGCTCACTTTTTGATTATGTCTTTCAATTTAGGGGGGCCTAATTTTTTTTTTAAATTCTGATTACATTCTAGATTGCAGTCCTTTGTCTGAAGGATAGTAGGCACAAATCTTTTCCCAACATGCGGGTTTTCTTTTCACTCGTTTGATGATTTCTTTTGATGTGCAAAAACTTTTTAACAAGATGACATCCCAGTTGTTGATTCTTTGAAGTACTTCCCATGCAGTTTGGTTTTTGTGCATGAGCTCTCTGTCTTCCTCTATGTCCTCAAGATTTGTACTTACTTGGTCTTCCAGTAGATTTAGTAGTTTGGGCTTACTATTTAGATCTTTGATCCATTTTGATTTTAGTTTAGTACATGATGATAGGCATGGGTCTACTGTTAGTCTTTGGCATGTAGAAAGCCAGTTTTTCCAGCACCACTTATTAAAGAGGCTACCTTTCTGCCAGTGAACATGTTTGGCCCCTTTGTTGAAAATAAAGTGGCTGAGGGTTTTTTAGTTGTGTCTGTATCTTTTATTCTGTTCTTTTGATCCTCAGGTCTGTTTTTTGCCAGTACCATGCTGATTTTATTATAGCAGCTTTGTAATATAATTTTAAATGAGTTGTGATGCCTCTTGAATTGTCTCTGTTGCCCAGGATTGCCTTTATTATTCTAGGTCTCTTTTATTTCCAAATGAATTTTAGGAATATTTTTCTCAAGATTTGTGAGGTATGCTAATGGTATTTTTATTAGGATAGCATCAAATCTGTATAACAATTTTGGGAGTGTGACCATTTTCACAATGTTCTTCTTTATCCATGTGTAATGGCTATCTTTCCATTTTCTGAATTCTTCTTTGATTTCTTTTTTCAGAATACTGTAATTTTGAATGTATAAATTTTTAGTTTCCTTGTTAGATTGAGTCTTGAGAATTTCATTTTTTTGGATATTATGGTGAAGGGTGTGTTTTCCCAATGTTCTCACCCAGTGTGTTTATTGTTTGTGTACAGGAATACTATTGACTTTGACTGTTGACTTTGTACCCAGCTATGCCGTTGAATTTGCTTATGAAGTCTAGAAGTCTGTTGATGGAGTTTTTTGGGTCTTCTATGTAAAGTATCACGTCATTGCAAATAATGATAATTTAGCTTCTTCCTTTCCTATCCTCATGCATTTTATTTCTTTCTCTTATCTAACTGTTCTGCCTAATGTTTCCAGAGCTATATTTAATAGGACTGGTGATAGTAAACATCTTTGTCTTATTCCTGATTTTAGTTTACAGTTTTCTTTTTAATTTAGTATGATGACAGCTGTTGGTTTGTCATAGATATCTTTTACCAGATTGAGGTAAAGACCATCTATTCTGATTTTCTGTAAGGTTTTTACCATGAATAAGTGTAAGACTTTAGCAAAAGCTTTTTCTACATCTACTGAGATGATCATGTAATTTCTGTCTTTAGCTTTGTTAACAAGGTATATTATTGATTTGCATTTGTTGAACCATCCCTGCATTCCTAGGATGAATCCTACTTAGTCATGGTGTATAATCTTCTTGATGATTTGCTGCATTCTGTATGGTAGCATTTACTGAGGATTTTTTGCATCTATGTTCATTAGGGAGAATGGCCTATAGTTATCTTTTATGGTTGGGCCTTTCTCTGGTTTTGATAGCAGGCTAATATTTGCTTCCAGTAATGAGTTAGGAAAACTGCTTCCTTTTTAATTTCATTGAAGAGTTTGAGGAGTATTGGCTTTAAATCTTCTCTAAATTTCTTGTAGAATTCAGGGGCAAATCCATGAGGACCTGGGCTTTTCTTTGTTGGTAAGTTTTTAATTACAGTTTCAATTTCATTAATTGATATTGAGTTATTCAGGACTTTTATATCTTCTTGATCCAGGTTTCATAATTCATGTGTTTCCAGGAATCTTTCCACTTCTTTGTTTTCTGTTCTACGAGAGCATAAATTTTCAAAGTAAATATTGCTGATCTTCTGAATTTCTACTGGATCTGTAGTGATTTCACACTTTTCCTTTCTTACTGCATGAATTTGTGTTTTTTCTTTCCTCTTTTTGATAAGGTAGGTTAGGGATTTACCAACTTTATTTATTCTCTCAAAGAACTGACTGTTTGATTCATTAATTCTTTGTATTTTCTTAGTCTTAATGGCATTAATTTCTGCTCTGATCTTTATAATTTCCTCTCTTTCAACTTCAGGCTTGACTTGCACTTCTTCTACAAGGTTGAGGTGCAGTATTAGGTTATTTATTTATGCATGTTCCATTTTCCTGATGTGAGAAATCACCACTATAAATTTTCCTCTGAGGACAGCTTTCATTGTGTTCCATAGGTTCTGGTAAGTTCTATTTGCATTTTTGTTCATTTGTAGATACTGTATTATTTCTTCTGTGATCCATTTGTTGTTCAGGAGAGTGTTATTTAAATTCTATGTGTTTATGGGAGTTTTTGTGGTTTCTTTTGTCATTAATTTACAATTTTATTATACTATGGTCATATGTATGGAGCAATGTCAATTCCTTTACAATTATTTAAACTGTTCTATGGGTTTTCATGTGGTCTATTTTAGAGAATGTCCTATGTGTAATTGAGAAGAATGTGCATTCTGATTATATTGGGTGGAACACTGTAAATGTCTGCCAAGTTCATTTCTTTACAAGTTTATTTGAGTTCTGTTATTTGTTGATTTTTTTGTCTAGTTGGTCTATCTCTTTATGATACTGCAGTGTTGAGGTCCCCCAAAATAATTGTGTTATTTCTTATTTGATTTTTCATGTCTATTAAGATTTGTCTTGTATAGTTGGGTGCTCCCATATTTGGTGCATACATATTTATGATTGTTATTTCTTTCCCTTGAAGTTTTCCTTTCAGAAGTATGTAGTAACCTTCTTTATCTCTTTTGATCATTCTTGGTTTGAAGTTCACATTATCTGCACATAGAATCGCTAACCCTGGTTTTTTTTGGGGGGGGTTCCTATTGCATACAGTATTGTTTTCCATCCTTTGATTTTCAGTCTGTGAATTTCCTTTTGAGTTAAATGTGTTTCTTGTATGCAGCATATTGTTGGATTTTGTTTCTTAATCCATTCTGCTATTACATTTCTTTTGATTGCTGAATTGAGGCCATTTACACTGATGGTTATAACTGATATGTATTGGCTTGTCTTTATCATATTATTTTCCTGTTGTTGGATCCATACTTTTTCTTGGTGTTTAATTGCTTTTCCTACTTGGTGGTTACTTTCTGTTGTTGTTCTTGGAATTATGGTCATTTTATCTCTTTCTAGAGTATTTTTCAATGCTCTATGTAGGGTTGGTTTGGTGGTCATGAATTTCTTCAGTTGTTCATTATCATGGAAATGTCATATTTCTCCACTGATTTTGTAAGATAGTTTTTCAGGGTACATCAATCTGGGTTGGAAGTTGTTTTCTTTCAGGACTTAAAATACTTCACTTTAGGCTCTTGACTTTGTTTTGAGAAGTCTGCCATGATTCTGATGCACTTTCATTCATAGGTGATCTGTTTGTTTTCTAAGACAGCTTTTAATATTCTGTCATTGTGCTGAATTTCTGAAATCTTAATTATTGTATGTCTGAGTGTAGATTTATTTTGGTTATGGTTAATTGAAGTTCTAGATGCCTCAATTTTCTGTCACATTCTTTTCCCATGCTTGAAAAATTTTCTGCTATTACATCTGCAAATTGTCTTTTTTATGTCATTTGTGTTGACTCACTTTTTCATTGATACCTATTAGTATTATATTATTTTTCTTTTCATCATCTTGCAGCTGTTGAATTGGTGTTTCCTGGTTGCTTATTGTTTTTGAGAGATACTTCCTTTGGTAATCATTAGCTTCCATCCTGTCTTCAACTTCTAAGAGTCTATCTTCAGTTTTGTTCAAGCAAATTTGCCAGCTTTCAGTGGAACTGTTAATCACCTGAACATATTATTGAATCTGTTTCATGCATTCTAATTCTTTCCCATATTGCTCATTCAAGGTTTCCATCATTTTCTTATGTTTCTCTATTTTTTAAACTACATCTTCTTTAGATATGCTCAACAATTCTTTCATAATGGTTATCATTTCTTTTTTTTTTAACCTGTGATATTATTTATGATCTTATTTCCCTACAGCCTCATAGAGTTGTTTCTTTACTTCAGTTGCTATCATTTCAGAACTTTCAGGTGGTCACTTACAGTTTCTTCCATGTTTCTATCTCCTGGACTTGTTCTGTGTGGGCTGGAGGTCTAAGATTGCATTTTGCTTTTTTATTTTGTCATTTTTCTAGTTTCCTCCAGATAAGCTGATTGAGTCCAAAGCACTTCTCACACTGAATGACTGTCTTGCTGTGTAGAGGAGTGGGCCAGGCACCTGGTTTCCTCTGAACCAAAGTTCCCAGGGTGATGGAAAAATGATTGGCAGAACTTTAGCCCTCCCTCCTCTCACTGCGGCTCCTGGGGGTCTCTGGATGGGGCTTTTCCAGACTCACACTTCTCCCTGGGGCACTCCACCTATGGCATTGAGGTGTTCACTGGGCTGGGCAGGTTTGGCTCCTACTATCCCCATGTGGGTGGCTGGGACATACTCCCAAATTTTGGCACCAGTGCACTGCACTGAGCTGGACACGGTTTTGGCTCTTCTGAGGCCTGTGCACTAGGAAGTATGCTCCCCTGATAGATGGCACTGGGGCACTATACTAGGCTGGGTGAGACCCAAATGGCTAGCTGAGGTGCACCTCCGAAGGATGGCACTGAGGCATTGCACTGTGCTTGGTGGGGATTGGCACCTCCAGAATCCATGTGACTGGCTGGGATGCTCCCCCAGTGAGTAAGAAGTGTGCTCTTAAGTGGTTCTTTTACTCCTCTTTTTTTATGAGTCATCAAAGAATTTTTTGTAGATCTAGAGAATTCAGAGACCAGTTATTTTTGGCAACATCACCCTTTCTGATTTTATTTTTCTCCCACTGCTTTATGCATTTTTGAGAAATAAAACGAGGTTGAACCCTCCCATACAGGCTACCAATCCCTATTTATACATGACAGATTCTTGGATAAATAATATAATTTAGTTAAACAAAAAGTAAACCAAAGAAAAAATAGAATACATGTTAGAGTCAAGAAAACCTCATTAGCATTGGAAATATACCATTTCCTACCATTAACCTCAATTAACCACACAAACTGCAGACTCTTGACATGTGATACAAAGAAAATGACAGTTTATGAACATGTAACATTTTATATTAAAAATTCAAAACAATAATTATCACAGCACATAATTTCATTTTTAATTTATTTAGAAGCTTTTCCCAAAAAAGGAATGAGGTTTTTATAAGCCATAATATAAGTGCTAAGTGAGTATTTTCATATGTCTAGGTCATTACCTGCTTTGGATGGTTGTATGTGTGTGTAATGTATTACACACCCACACCCACACAGCCATACTTATGTACAGATTTTATTACATAATCTATAACTGTAGTTTATGGTATATAAACTTCTATGTTATTATTTTAGTTTGTTTACTAAGTATACTGATATTTATTGTTCATCTTCATATGCTAGGCTCTATGGTAACTGTGAAGCATAGGAAGATTATCTTAGTTTCTGTCATAGTTACTTTTTATTCATCACTGAGAAAAAATAGCTGATGCCCAAAGTTGGGAAAGGAAAGGTTAATTTCTTACAGTTTTTGGAGATTTCAGTCCATACTCAGTTGGCTCCAAGGCAGGGTGGCATGGCGGGGCCGCAGTTGATGGCGGTTACAAACAGCAAGGCGGACACCGGCAAAAAGAGATACACACCTTCTTCCTGCCATTACATCACATCCTGGCTCCACCCCCTAGGAGGGTGTAGCACGGACACCACCAACCCAAGCACTAGATAATGAACCAATCACAAATGCACAATGCAAATACATGAGGCCTGGGGGCCACCGACATAAACCATGACATGTGATACAAAGAAAATGACAGTTTATGAACATGTAACATTTTATATTAAAAATTCAAAACAATAATTATCACAGCACATAATTTCTTAAAAGATATTCACTTGAACATTAAATGTGAAAGTTTCTTAAAAGATATTCACTTGAACATTAAATGCGTGAATAAACGAGTGTATAAGAGAAACCACAGTCTATTAAAAAAAACACAGGTGTACAAAGTTTAGAATAGAACTGTTTGTGAAAATCTCTGCCAAAGTGCAGAAGATAGATACAATTCTTTTTTTCTGCTTTAATATGACATTTCCTCCAAGGAGTTGTAAATAGGCCTAATCGCTTTTATTTTTACTTACTTTCATAGGAGAAAAATGAGTTATCAATAGTAAGGAAGACATTATTTGCTGTATTATAAAAACACTGCTATGATACACAGGAAGAAACTAAAGCACATAACATTTTAAAAGCCACTGTGTTGATAAATAATAAAAAACAAATGTAATCATTCTTGAAAGAAATGGTACTTCTCAAAGAATGGAATGACAGTGAAATCTCATTAATTCAGATTCTCATTGAAGATGACTTTATAGCAGTTGAAAATGTGGGTTCCAGAATATTTCAGGAAACACATTTACTGCTTTCAAATAAACACATAAGGTTAATGCTTTTACCAACACAGTGTTGCCCAGAAAAAGACTTGCTGGGGCAGACTCTAATGAATAATTACATAGGCTGTTTGCAATTAGAACATCAAAATTTCGCTATTAAAATTAAAGAGCTTTGCAAATTGTTTATCTTGAGTGTACTAACTATTTCTCTGAGACTTTCTGTCCTATTAATTTAACTATGTGGTACAAAGGTAAACTTCAACCAACCGTGGAACTATTACAAACTCTCAGACAGGTGAGATGAAAATTAATGAAATTTTTACAGTGTATAGACATAAATTTAAGATGAAAGGAAAGATTTGAAATATGTGAAAATTAACTGGAAAATGTGTGGGTTTTTAAAAGGTGATAGTCTAATAACATTCAAAACTTTCCTTTAGAAGTGATATTTTTCACAGACTTAAAAATTGGATTTCAAAACATTCTTCCTACTTAACAGATCTTATATAAATTATAGTGTAAAAATGGTCATAAAGAATTACATGTCTACAAAGCACACATGCAATTTTCAGGAATTTGCACATTCTCTGAGTAATTTGCACTTTATCCATCCTCCTGATTTTATCTGTCACATGAAAACAGATGTAAAAAAATTACTTGGAGTGAAATTATTTTTGAGAGGAATGCAGTACTATTTTTACACTTGTGGAGTGTGACAGGAATCAAAGAACATTCTAGTGTTCATTTGAACAAACGGAAGCATACTTGAGCTTTCATTTGCCTGTTATCAAATTTTCAGACATTGTTAGAGTGGCCCATCTAGTGATAATAAGGTTTCCTTTTGAATATAATTAGAAATAGCACCCCCATGCTCTTGGAAGTTTAACAAAAAATAAAGTATAATGCATTGCTTATTATGGATGCTATTTCTGCTTTTTAAACAGCATCTGTTAAGTATAAGACTCCATGCTAAGCCCTTCATCTATATTATTTCTAACCAAGCCTATCTATAGGGAAGTGACAACTATCACCAGTTCAGAGAAGATTGAAATTACCTCTTTGTTCATACAGTTAAAAAGTAGCAGGGCCAGAAATTTAAACCCAGGTTTATCTTTTTCTTCATATTTTTGTCTCTTCAATCTCAGATGAAGATTGCACATTTTAACCTTCTCCAACTTCTCTGTCAGAATCGATTCAGTACTAAAGTTTCAGCATAAACATAACTTACTTACTTATTATTGTCATGGTTTATGTTGGTGGCCCCCAGGCCTCATGTATTTGCATTGTGTATTTGTGATTGGTTCATTGTCTAGTGCTGGGATTGGTGATGTCAGTGCTACACCCTCCTAGGGGTGGAGCCAGGATGTGATGTAATGGCAGGAAGAAGGTGTGTCTCTTTTGCCAGTTTCTGCCTTGCTGTTTGCAGCTGCCATGAACTGCGGCCCGCCATGCCACCCTGCCTTGGAGCCAACTGAGCATGGACTGAAACCTCCAAAAACTGTAAGAAATAAACCTTTCCTTTCCCAACTTTGGGCATCAGGTATTTTGTCTCAGCGACTAGTGAAAAGTAACTAAGACACTTATCTTTTCCAGTTTCACAGTTCAGAATTGATCTTTCCTTCTTTGGCCCACTCACAGTTGTCAAGAGGATGTGTTAAATCTTGCCTTGTGCTATATACATGTATGTTACTGTATACATGTGTGTCTCCCTTACTGGATTATTTTTATTTGAGAAAATACTGGCCTTACTGTTGTACCTTCTGTGTTGTTCTCAATGTATCTGTGCCCAAATATGCCCCTGTGGGGGAAGAGAGAGCATTACCAGTGTGATGGTTTTACCTCTGCTAGGGAGATTCTGGGGCTAGATGGAGCAAGATGGATGAATACTACAGGCAGTTAAGGAAAAACCAGAAAGGAGGTAGAACTATATCAAAGATAAGCCAGAGTTGAGTTATGAGGAAGCATTGTTAGATATACAGTACAGACAAATGTGGCAACCACCTAATGTAGTCCTTTGCTGGAGGATTCAAAAAAGAAGTATAAGAATTCAGACAGGGATATTCAGGAGACTGTACCAGGTGCCACCATGTTCCATTCTTTTGTGTATCATTGGTCTTTCAGTTCTGTTGTGATACAGTGTTGTTCATGGTGGAAAAACTCAACCAGTTTAATATGCCAAAATGTTAATTACCAAAACCCCATCATCCAGATGATAACAATTGTGTGTACAGTGATTCTCACCTTAACTGAATAGAATAACCTGGGTGATTTTTTTAAAACCTTTAGATATAAGACTTATCCATATCAAATAATGCAGAACCCTTGATATGGAACCCTGACATAATTATTTTTTAAAATATTCTGTGTGATATCATCATGTACCCATGATTGAAAATCAAGAGGGGTATAGACCAAGTTCCTGAAAATTTAATGCATGTGCAGGTCATCAGAGCCTAGCAAGAGCCTCTAGTTCTACATTTCTAACCAGCTCCTAGGTGAAACTCACAGTGCCAAATATGCCGTACTGTGAGCAGCAAGTACATATACTATCCTCTCATGAAATTTAACAGTGAATGGAGAAAGATTTCTTCTAAATAATTATTTGAATAAGTGACTTAAACTTGGAGCCTCAGTTTCTTATCTGTCAGATGACAGGATGAGGAGTAGACATCTTACATTTTTCACCATAATTGTTGTTGTTCAATGTTTGGAAACATTTGAAGGAAATCTCAAGATGGGATGGAAACAAGGTTAGACCACTGAGCACATATGATACTCCTGGCAATATTCTTGAGGCTGAAGATAAGACTAATATTATTTGTGCATTTAGTATGTGCCAGCAAACAAGCTAAGCATTTTAAAATGATAATGTAATAAGCTTCATTTTATAATGAAAAAGCAGAAATTTAGGAAGCTAAGTATTTTGCCCAAGGACATGCAGAAGCTAGAGTTGGCTTAGAATGGGAAACCAGTCAGTCTGATGCCAGAGCCTGAGTGCTGGTTAGTGTGGTGCTAACAGTGTTCCAGGATGTGTCCCAGACTCAATGACTTTTAGGAACTATCTATATAATGTAACTTAGATTGCCAGGCATGTCTTCCTTACCTTGATCACCTAATATTTTGAATTATATTTTAAAAAATCTTGGCAGGAAAAATGGGGAGAAGTATGCCATATTGTACCTCTAAGTACATATACCAGTAGTGTGTTAATGGCACCTATATATGGGATCGTTCTAAACAATATTCTAATTATTGGTTCACCATCTGGAGCTCAGTTTCTTTGAAGAAAGTCAATATGGCATTCAAGGTTTACCTAAGTAGCCTGGAGAGCCTTGCAGGTGTATAAATGCTTCCTCATTCAGGCCAAATCCGAAAGCAGAGCTGAAGGACTCTGCGCAATTGGAAGGGCTGGTGATAAGAAGAATTCAGAGAAGAGCAGATGGGACTGGGAAATATCCAAGCAATCTGGTAAAACTGGCTCTAACTGTGTTTGTGTGCCTGTGAGATGTACATATATGGATGTTTGTGACAGGACCACCAGTTATAGAACTATTCAGAGGAGAAGACCTTTGGAATGTTCTTCACACAGCATCTTTACTACTCTCTCCCTTGCTGAGCCTACCTTATTCCTCACCCTAACGACAGGTTGCCCTTATCCAGCTGCTCTTGAGTGCCCTAATCTATACTGACCGGTAGATCAAGGAAGTAGGGCTGACTTAAATCTCAGAATCTGGGTTGTGGACAACTCTAGCTAATAACTACACTTGCAAGGAAAGTGCAAGGTTTGTGCCAGAATAGGCATTTTTCTTTCTCAAGCTGACTTTTCTGCCTCCTACCTTAGCAGCTTTAGAATTCTGAACCCGAAGGAGAAAGTGTTTCTGGAAGAAGGGTGCTTCCTGAGGTTTCCCTGATGGTAAGGCAGAATTGGGAAATGCCATCCATTGGCTTGCAAAGGAAGAAAATGAGACATATGTGCCATTGAAATCCAACAGCTCTAAACCATGTTTGCCCCCCTGCGTCCTCATACTTTGATTGTATATACAGCCTTGTCTAATGGAAGCAGCAGTGTGTTGGTGAAGTCCTTTGCCTAGGATCCAGGAGGTGTGTGGTCCTTTTTTCTACTTAAACGCACATACTTACAGTCAACTAATACTTTTTGCTTTCCGCTTTGTGATAAATATCTATAGGGATGCTTGACGTTGTGGGTTTTTTTGTGAGTAGGTAAAAAACAAGAGCACAGCACCTCTTCACCTGATTAAATGGCTCATGAGGTCCTCCTTGGCGAGGCTCAGGACCACTGGGATGAAATTGGGGAAGGGTGAGAGAATAGAAACAGAGCAGAAGACTGATCTCCTTGGACCTATTTAATGTTATTGTAGATTTGTCACACTGAAAGTAAGGATGCTTTTGGACATTCCCAAGTGAGGAAAAATTAAGATTGCCTGAAATCTCATAGCCAGAGTGAAAGAGTGACCCTGAGTGACAGGGGGATACTGAGACACGAGCAAGTTCCCTGACTGCTAGGCAAATGACTTCCCAAACACGCTGCTGCTTCTATTAGAGAATCAATGAAGACTCTTCAAAATTTAGAGTCCCTCTACTGTGTAGACTATATAAAGAACTCAAAACCTAAAACTCCCAAGATTTAAAGACCAATCCAAAAATAGGCATCTGAAATACACACATCTCAGATGAAGAAATAGAAATGGCAAATAAATATATGAAAATATGTTCAGTATCACTGGTCTTTTGAATGATGCAAATGGAAACAATGCTGAGATTCCATCTCATTCCAGAAAGTGTGGCTATTATCAAGAAATCAGCCAATAACAAATGCTGGTGGGGAAATGAATAAAAAGGAACACTTCGCCGCTGTCAGGAGTGTACTGATGTAACCACTCTGGAAATCAGTGATTCCTCAAAATCTTCAAACTAGGACCATTTGAACTAGCTATTCCCCTTCTTGGTATCTTCCCAAAGGAATTAAAAGCATCATACCACAGCATTACATGCTCACATATGTTTATAGCAGTGCAGTTTGTAATGTGTAAACTTTGGAACCACCCCAAATGTCTATTGACTGATGAATATATAAAGAAGATGCAGTGTTTTTATACAATGGAGTACTACTCTGCCATTAAGAAGAAGTTTGAGATATTTTTAAGTAAATGGATGTACCTTGAGGTCATACTCTTAAGTGAAATAGATAAAACCTACATGTATAAATACTGCATTATTTCTTTGGTGTGAGAAAATGAAAGTGCAACTAAGAATCAAAAGTAAAGTAAATATTGTGATACAGGAAGAAAATGTTCAAATGAGAATGGTAACTAGGGAAAGGGAAGGGGGAAGGAAGGAACAGAAAAAAAATGGAAACAAAGCTTCCATAAACAAGGAGTGTAAGAGGGGTTGAAGGGAGGATAGGGAAAGGGGGAAAAAAGAATCAAGATATATCATGCACAGGTACAAATTCCATCTGATGTATGTGATCATTATATGTACCTAAAATGTACCAAGAAACTTAATTTAAAGAAAAGATACAGAGTGCCTCCA
>PVJX010027796.1:0-24570 GCA_004027295.1 Dolichotis patagonum
CTAAAGAATTTAGAGGTGAGATGTTATTATACAGGCAATTTAACTAAATACTTCTGTGACATAGATGTATACCTGTCTACTTGAAAACTACAGAGTATGTAAACAAAAAACCAGTTAGCAAATTCTGAGCAAGTGGAGCACCTTGAATCAACAAACTGCAGGCCATGGGCCAAATTGAGCTGAAAACTGCTTTGTAAATCAAGCTTTACTGGAACACAGCCCTGAATTCATTTAAAACATTATCTATGCTGCTTTTTACAATGACAGCAAATTTAAAAGGTTTTTATTAGGTTATAAAATGACTAATCTCCATCTTAGTTTCTTCTCTCCCTTCCTCTTTCTCCCTGTCTCCTTCTCTTATTTTTTACAGCCCTTCAATAGAATCACATGCCATAATGAGGAACCAAAGCCCACAGTCCAACCCATGAAACACTGAGTCTGCTAATAATCATGTGAATAAACCTAGATAATAAACAAATTTTCCAACACCAGTCAAGGGTCTGCTCTCTTATCAATGTTGTGAAAGATCATATGCCAGAAACAAGTATATTGGTGAGTTTTCCTGTCGCTGGGGCCAAACCCGATATCCACAATTTAAAGGATTAGACAGTTTATTTAAGTCATAGTTTCAGAGGTTTCCATCCATGGTGAGCTGGCTCCAAAGCAGAAACTTCATCACAGAAGTGAATGGTAGAGCAAAGCTGGTTACTTCGTGGTGACTGGGAAGCAGCACCCAGAGGAAGAGCACTTGTAAGAGATACACACTCCTGCTGGGGATTTAGCACAGTAGCATAAGCGCCTGCCTTGCAAGCGCACAGTCATGAGTTCGATCCCTGGTACCAATAAAAAAAGAAAAAAGAGATACACACTCCAAAGGCACAGCCCATGACCTGCCTCCAGTTGGACTCTATCTCCTATGGTAACAGCATATTCAGGTATGAATGTGATTGGATTAATCCAATGAGAAACACTGAGCCCTCATGATCTAATCATCTCTGTAAAAATCTCTTAATCCAGTCAAGTTGACAAAGATTATTTGGTATAACACTTGACTCAGATTCTTAGCCCACAAAAATTGTGAGATAATGTTATTTTAAGCTAGTACATTTGGGGGAAATTTGATTTACAGCAACATGTAGCTGACACATACTCTACAGATCAATGAGAAAAAGTCAAACCCAGTTTAAAAAAATGAGTACAAAATAAACACAAGATTTGTAAAAATAATGGCCAATGACTAATAAGTAAATGAAAAATAAAATCCCAACTTCATTATTAATCAAGAAAATGAAGTTTAAAGTCAAAAGAACAAATTCACTATTCACCAACCAAAATGGATAATAATTTGAAAGGTTAATAGCATCAATGCCAGTGAGGATATGGAGGTACTGAAACTCTCATGAATTGTCTATAGAAGTGTAAATGAAAAATTTACACTGGAAAATTTCTGGGCAGTACCTATGAAGGCTGAACTTACTTCAAAGTGCTTTCACACCTGCTAAAAATGTGCCCCTAAAATCCTAAATTCTTTTCAAAGGCACATAGAAATTTACCAAGAAGACAATATCCTAGACTATAAAAAAGTCTCAACAAATATCAAAGAATTAATATAAAACAGAGTCTCTGATCACATTGCATTAAAAATATAATTCAAGAATAAAAATAACCAACCATTCTCTGTAGCTACTATATATTTATAATAAAAGAAAAAAGAAATAATTTTTAAATAATTAATTGGCAAAAAAACAAACAAAGTAGAAAGATGTTTCAAGCTGCAGTACAGTGAGAACTGTGTATATAAATATATATAATTTCTGCTCTCTGTGGTGCAGGAACCTGTGAGAATCCAGGTGAACACCAGGCAGGAGCGCATCCCTGCCCAATGCCTCTCTGGCCACTGCAACCCAAGTGAACTGCAGCAGAAGGTCCAAGAATGTCCTCTCCCCTCACTACTGCTATGACTAAGCTGAAGTGCTCATGCAGGCCCAGAGGCCACAGGGAATGCCAGCCACACAGAAGGGTCTGCACAGGATGGACAAGTGAGACTAGTGTTGTGAAAAGTTAAAAAAAAAAATAACAATGTGAGCCAACAGGTGACTGAGACCTCCATGAGACTGGCAACCAACTTGGGAAGAAACCCAGGACTCAGTAACCGGCCCTTTTCTCTCAATTTATTTTTTTTCTCCTTCTTTCTCTTCTTTTTCTCTTTCTTTCTCTTCTTTTTTCTCTTTCTTTCTCTTCTTTTTCTTTTCTCCATTTCTTAAATGGCTGGGGGGAACTCCAGTCACATGAAACTAATTCCATCCCCCATCCCAGACCAAGTTCAGATAATCCTTCTAACACTCCTTTGTTACTTCTTTTCTATCCACTTCTCTAGTTTCCCAAACTTTGTGCAATCATCCTTTGGCTTCCAGGCTTGCATCCACTTCCTTTCATGTTATCTTTCGTTTACACACTATCTTCCCAAAATTTCCCTACCACAGGGTAAAAGCACTCTACCAAGTGGAAACACTTTACACACAAACTCCTCATTTACTATCAGTTCTATTATATAACTAGAGATACTGCTCCTATACACTAAAGTACAAAATCAAGAGTTACCACAGCTTTTCTGTTTCTAAATTGCGCTTGAGACTATCATTATTGCCAATTTTACTACTTTAGCTAGGATGTCATAACTCTTGTAATCAGTGGCTCCGCTTTCAGTAATAATACTGGAAAGCTCTGGGATAATAACCTCAGCACAGTCCTACACCACAGGATTGGGGACTGAGCCAAGTAGACACCAACATCCCACCTTTATTAATTGGGAAGATAGAATTTTGTGACAGACACAAACCAAGAATCTCCTATACACAAAAGGCATCCCTGAAGAAAAGAATTTTCCTAGAGAAGGCTTGGTACGAATGATACAGCTACCCATGACAAAAACTCACGAGGATCACAGAAAACAAAATAAGAATTTTTGAAATAGAAAATGACAAAACAAAGAAACAAAATGCAATCTCAAACCTCCAACCCACCCAGAACAAATCCAGAAGACACAAATACAGAAGAAATTGGAAGACATGCCTGAAATCTCTGAAATGATAGCAACTGAAGTAAAGACACAAATGTATGAGGTTATAAAGGAAATCGGATCAGAAGTAATCTCAATATAAAAAAGAAATGTCAATACTTCTAAGGAAAATGCTCAAGAAATCTAGAATAGAGACACATTAAAAAAAATAGATGATGGTGGAATAGGATGGAAATCATCAGTAGCCAATTTAGAAAAGAAATGGAATACATGAAATGGATTCAAGCAGATATCCAGGAAATTAAAAATTCCATTGAAAGCTGAAAAAAACCACTTGAATAAAATTGAAGACAAACTTTCAGACCTTGAAGACAGGATAATAGTTACTGATTATGAAAGGAAAGATTTCTTGAAAATAACAGAAGAGCGCAAAATAACTATTCAACAGCTACAAGATGATGCAAAGAAAAATAAGACTAAGTGGGGTCAATGAAAAAGCAGGAGTTAACACAAATTACATTTAAAAAAACTACTTGCAGAAATAATAGCAGAATGATTCCCAAGCATGGAAAAAGAACTTGGCATACAGATAAATGAGACATATAGCCATGACAAAAATAAATCTATACCCAGGCATATAATAATCAAGATCCCAGAAATTCAGCACAGAAGAGATTTTAAAACCTGTCAGATAACAGAAACAGATAACCTATAAAAGAAAGACCGTCAGAATTGCAACAGACTTCTCAACATGAAACCTCAAGTCAAGAACTTGGAGTGAAGTATTTCAAGTTCTGAAAGAAAATAACTGCCAAACCAGACTGATGTGCTCTGTAAAACTATCTTTCAAAATTAATGGAAAAATAAGATACTTCCATGACAAAGAAAACTGAAAAAATTCATGACCAACAAACTAGCACTACAAAGGGTACTGAAAAATATTCTAGATAGAGACAAAAATGACCACAATTCTAAGAATAGCAACAGAAAGAAACCAGCAAGCAGGGCAAACAATTGAACAGAGAGGAAAAGTAGAGAACCAACAGCAGGAAAATATCATGACAAAGACAAACCAATACATATCAGTCACAACCATCAATGTAAATAGCCTCAATTCACCAATCAAAAGAAACAGACTAGCAGAAGGATCAGAAAACAATATGTAATAATATGCTGTATAAAAGAAACATATTTTACTCAAAAAGAAATTCATAGACTAAAAGTCAGAGGATGAAAAACAATATTCCATGCAACAGGAACCAAGAAAAAAGCAGGGGTAGCTATTATGTTGGCAGAAAAAGTGAACTTCAAACCAAAAATGATCAAAAGAGATAAAAGAAGGTCATTACATGCTTGTTAGGGGAAAACTTCAAGAAGAAGAGAAAACAATCATAAATACATATGCACCAAAAACAATAGCATCCAACTATATAAGACAAATATTAATAGATATATAAAATCAGATAAGCAACAACACAATTGTAATGGGGAGACTTAATGCACCATTGTCACGAAGAGATAGATCAACTAGACCAAAGATCAGCAAAGAAATAACTGAACTAAACCTGTGAACAAATGGACTTATTAGATACTTATAGAGTGTTCCACCCAACAATATCAGAACATATATTCTCAGCTGAATACAGGACATTCTCTAAAATAGACCATACACTAGCCTATCGAACATGTTTAAGTGAATGCAGAGCAATTGAAATTCCCCCATGCTTATTATCTGACTGTAGTGCAATAAAATTGGAAATTAATGAAAAAAGAAACCACAAAAACTCCTTAAACACATGGAAATTAAATAACACCCTCCTGCACAACCAATGTGTCATGGATGAAATTAAAGAAGAAATTAAACAATACCTACAGTTAAAGCAAAATGCAAATACAACCTACTGGAGCCTGTGGGATGCAATGAAAGTGGTCCTAAAAGAAAAATTTATAGCAGTGAAATCTCACATCAGGATAACAGAATGAGCAGAAATAAACACTCTAATGCTTCATCTCAGTCTTCTAGAAAAAGAAGAGCAAGTCAAGCCCAATGACCATACAAGGGAGGAAATTACAAATATCAGAGCACAGATTAACACAATTGAGACTAAGAAAGCAATACAAAGAATTAATGAATCAAAGAGTTAGTTCTTTGAAGGAATAAATAAAATTGATAAACCCCTAGCCAACCTTAACAGAAAGAAAAAAGGAAAGAAAAAATTCAAATTTTTGCAATGAGGAATGAAAAGGGTGAAATAACTGCAGACCATGTGGTGATTCAGAAGATCATGAATACCTATTTCAAAAATCTTTACTTGCAGAGATTAGAAAACACAGAAGAAATGGACAGATTCTTAGAATTATATGAACTACCAAAGTTGAATCAAAAAGATATAAATTTCTGAATAACCCTGTATCAGTAAGTAAAACTGAAAACAATATAAAAAACTTAGCACAAAGAAAAGCCCAGGTCCTGATGGATTCACAGCTGAATTCTACAAGAAATTTAAAGAAGATTTAAAGCCAATACTCCTTAAACTCTTTAATGAAATTGAAAAGGAAGCAATTCTCCCTAACTCATTCCTGGAGATAATTATTACTCTGATACCAAAACCAGAGAAAGACCCAACCAAAAAAAAAAAGAGAACTGGAACTATAGGCCAATCTCCTTAATGACCATAGATGCAAAATTCTCAATAAAATACCAGAAAACAGTAAGCAGCAAATCAAGAAGACAGTAAACTATGACAATGTGGGATTTATTCTAGGAATGCAGGGATAGTACAACATTCACAAATTAATAAATGTAATCTCTCATATTAATAGAGCCAAAGCCAAAAATCACATGATCATCTCAACAGATGCAGAAAAAGCTTTTGATAAAGTCCAACATTCATTCATGATTTTTAAAAAGCCCTACAGAAAATCAGAATCTTTTGGAATCTTAGGTCTTTATCTCAATCTAATGAAAGCTATCTATGACAAACTAACAAGCAACAACATACTAAACAGACAAACTGAAAGCTTTCACTCGAAAATCAAAAACAAAACAAGGATGTGCACTATTACCATTCCTATTCAATATAGCTCTAAAATCATTAGCCAGAACAATTAGACAAGAGAGAGATATAAAATGAATAAGGATAGGAAAAAGAGAAGTAAAATTATCACCGTTTGTGGATGACATGATACTCTAAGTAGAACATCACAAAAACTCCAGCAAAAGACTTCTAGAATTAATAACGAAATTCAGCAGCATAGCTGGATACAGAGTCAACACTCAAAAATCAATAGCATTCCTGTACATAAACAACAAACTCACTGAGAGAGAAAACAGGGAAACCACACCCTTCACAATAGCATCCAAAAAAAATGAAATATTTAGGAATCAATCTAACAAAGGAAATAAAAGAGCTATACATTGAAAAAATTACAGCACTCTGAATAAAGAGATCAACTAGGAAATCAGAAAATGGAATGATAGCACTTGCTCATGGATAAGCAGAACTAACATTGAAAATGACCATACTCCCAAAATTATCATACAGAGTTAATGCAACCCCAATCAAAATACCATTAGTATACCTCACAGATCTGGAGAAAACATTCCTAAAATGTATTTGGAAACAGAAGAGACTCGGAATAACAAAGGTAATCCCAGGCAACAAAGGCAAAACAGGAGGCATCAAAATGCCTGACTTGAAATTATACTACAAACTACTGTGATTAACTCAGTATGATACTAGAGGGGGAAAAAAAAACAAAACCAGACCTGAGGGCTAATGAAACAGATTAGAAGATGCAGACAAAACTCCAAACATACTCAGCCATCTTATCTTTGATAAAGAGGTCAAATATGTCTACTGGAAGAAAGAGCCTCTTTAATAAATGGTGCTGGAAAAACTGGCTTTCCATATGCCAAAGACCAAGACTAGGCCCATGTATATTACTGTGCACTAAAGTCAATATGGATCAAAGATCATAATACTAAAACAGAAACATTCAACCTACTAGAAGAGAAAGTAGGTAGAAATCTAAAAGACATCAGGGTAGGCAGAGAGTTCATGAACGAAAATCAAACAAAACGAGAAGTACTTCAAAGAATCAACAACTGGGATCTCATTTTATTAAAAGTTTCTGCTGTTCTGATCTGCTCTGTACTGCCCTCTTTTGTTTTATTCTCTTCAAAATAAAATTTAAAAATTAAAAAAAAGAAAAGAAAAGAAATCATCAACAAAGTGAAAAGAAAACCCAAAGATTGGGAAAAGATTTTAGTCAATTGTCTCTCAAAGGAATTCTCTTTAGAACATATAAAAAATTGGAAAATATCAGATCCCCTCAAGTTCAAAGATCCAGTCCAAAAGATGAGTACACACTTCTCAGATGAAGAAACACAAATGGCGAATAAATACGTGAAAAAATGATTGACAACATCAGTCATTTGAGAAAAGTAAATTAAAACAACACCAAGATTCCATCTCACCCCAGAAAGAATGGTTATCATCAAGAAATCAAATAAATAACAAATTCTGGGAGGGGCTATGGAGAAAAAAGAAACCCTTCTCTACTGTTGGTGAGATTGTAGACTAATGCAACTATTGTGGAAATCAGTGTGGAGATTCCTCAAAAAACCAGGATTAGAGGTCTCATTCAACCCAGCTATTCCCCTTCTGGATATTTTCCAGAAGAATTAAAAACACCCTACCACAGCAATATATGTGCACCCATGTTTATAGGAGACAATTTGTAGTAGATACATCTTGGAAACAACCCAAATGCCCATCAAGTGCTGAATGGATAAAAAAAAAGTGTGGTATTTTTTATATAATGGAGTACTACTCAGCTATAAAAAAGGCTAAACTCGAGGTTTTTGTAGCTAAATAGATGTAACTAGAAACCATATCCATAACTGAAATAAATCAAACTCACATATATAACCACTGTCTTGTCTCTCTAGTATAAGAAACTAAAAGAGTATATAAGATTCAAAGTCTGCAATAGATACTGAGAAAGAGAAAGAAACTGCTGACAAGGAAAGAACAACTGGGATGGTGGAAAGGAGAAATGAAGGATGGGAAGGGAAATACATACATATATATTTATATGTATATATGTATGTATATTACATACATATATAACATAATTATACTACTAATTTTTTTTAGTTCACTGAAAAGATCACTTTGTGCTTATATTGGTTGATTAATTTTACTTGCCTATATCTTATAATCTGAGCAACTACTTTGAAGACAACCATATGCAATATATTAATCATTGTTAATTTATAATCCTGTTTTGAAACTCTGCATCATTGTTTTTATTTTTTTGTTTTGATTTTTCTCTTTAAAATAAATAAATAAATATAATTTCTAATATGAATGTAAGATAAATTAGAGGAAAGTTCATATTCTTAGATGCACTTAATAGAAAAGAAAAAAGACTGAAATTTGAAGATGTCAGTGTTCAACATAGAAATTTAGAAAAAAGAGGAGAGTAAATGAAATAGAAGAATGAATACCCCTTAAGATCAGAATTTAATGGAATGAGATTCAAAGGCAGTTAACAATGAGTTAAATACAGCCACATGCTACATGATGACATTTCCATTAAGGACAAACCAAATGTACCATGATGGTCCTATGGATTACAATGGAGCTGAGAAAGTCCTGTAGCCTGTGACGTCGTGGCCACTGTGATGTCTTAGACAAACACATTACTCATGTGCTGGGGTGATGCTAGTGTAGACAAACAATTACATATGCACATAACACTTTCTAATGATAACAAAGAACTGTTACCCATTTACTTATTTACTCCATAAAAACTGAAGTACAGAGGTTTCTCGTAGACTTCCAGTTCCCATATACCCATCACCTCCTAATTATCAACACCTCTCATCACAGGGGGACATTTGTAACACTGCTGGACATACTGTGACACACCGTTATAACCATAGTCCATGGTCTGCATTTGGGTTCACGCTCGGAAGTTATGTGTTTCTATTGGTTTGGACAAATGTATAATGACATCCATCCACCACTATAGCACCATACAGAATAGTTTCACTGCCCTAGAAATCCTCTGTGCTTTGCCTATTTATCCTATTCTTCTAGCCCCCGACAACCACTGATCTTTTTACTGTCTCTATGGTGTTGCCTTTATCTTTTCAGATTGACTTCCGTCGTATACTATGATGCACTTAAGTTTCTTCCATAATGATTTCATAGCTTCTTTCTTTTTAGTCCTGAATAACATCCCATAGCTGAGATACAGTGTAGCTTATCCATTCATCTCCTGGCAGACATCTTGGTTGCTTCTAAGATGTGGCAATTATAAATAAGGACATAAGTCTTCAGTTACTTTGGATAATTACTAAGAAGCACAATTATAATACCGTATGGTAACAGCACAATTGGTTTTATAAGACTATCTTCCAAAGTAGCCATATCATTTTGCATTTCCACCAGCACTGAACAGGAGTCCCTGTTATTCTACATCCATACAAGTACTTGGTGTTAACAGTATTCTGGAATTTGGGCATCCCGTTTTCATTTGAGTTTCTCTGATGACATATGGTGTGGGAAAGCTTTTCGTATGCTTATCTGCCATCTGCATATCATCTTGGGTGAAGTGTCTGATAACATCTTTGACCCATTTTTAAAACTGGGTCATTTCTTGTTGTTGAATATAAAGAGTTCTTTGCATATTTGGGATAAGAACCTTGTAATAGGTGTATCTTTTGTAAATTTTTTCTCTTGTTCTGTGGCTTGTCTTCTCACTTCTTGATATTGTGTTTTATGGAGAAGTTTTTAATTGTAGCAAAGTATATAGCTTATTAAATATTTATTTCATGGCTCATGCTTGGTATTGTTTATGAGATGTCATTGCCCTACCCAAAATCATCTAAATTTCTTCTATTATCTTCAATGAGTTTTCCATTTTCATACTTCAATCTGTGATCCATTTTGAGTTTTTTTTTAGAATAGTGTAAGGTCTGCATCTAGATTCTATTGTTGTTTAATGTGGATATTCAGTTGTCTATCATCTGTTGAAAATTCAATCATTGTCAATTGTATTTTTTGTTCTTTTGTCAAAAATAATTATTTAGGTGGGTCTAATTCTGGGACCTCTATTCTGATAGGTTGATCTATGCTTATTCTCTTACCAATACTAGAGTGTCTTAATTACTCTAATGTCACAATAAATTGTAAAGACAGGTAGTATCAGTCTTTCAACTTGGTTTTTCAATATTACGTCGGCTATCCTTGTTCTATCTGTCCATAGAAACTTTAGAGTACATTTGTAGACATCCAGATAATTTACTGGGATTTTTATTGGGATTTCTTGAATCTATAAATTGAACTGAGAAATGATATGTTGAAGACATTTAGTATTCTAATTTATGAATGTAGACTATTTTTATGTCTTTCATCAGAATTTTATAATTTTTCCTTATCTTACTCACATTTTGTTAGATTTATACTTAAGTATTCCATTTTAGGGGAACCTAAAGGACATGGTACTGTGTTTCCAACTTCAAGTTCCATTTGCTCAGAACTGATTTTTTAAGAAATGATTGAATTTTGTATATTAACTTTGCGTCCCGCAAACTTGGTACAATCCCATGGGTGCTATCAGTTTTGGGACCAGTATCTTTCATATATTCCACACAGACAACCACGTCTTCTGTGAAGAAAATTCTAACTAGAAAACTAGAAAGTTTCATTTTAATAAATAAAACACTCTTGTGTCCTACTAAACCATAGGAAATTCATTTAAAGTCCTTCAACTAGGGCACGCTTCACGCTAGAAGCTTGCAAAGGGAGAAGCAAGAGTGACTACTTCTCTGACTTCCCGCCTGTGCTTCTCTAATGCTTGTGTCTGTTCCTCGACAAAGTCGATGCCTGGGTCTTTGGAATAGAGTTGGGGTGGGAAGGTTGGCCCTAGTGTCCTGGGAAACAAAAAAGGGCTGGCAGGAAATGTCTCACTTGTCAATAGTGTCATGATCTGCTTTGCAGACTTCCTAGGAATTCCTAGGATTTTAGTGCTCATTCTTCTACTTGAGGATAACTTGGGGTTTTTTCATCCCCCTATGAGACTGCACTTTGAAGTTTACAAATACCTAGTTAGCTCATGCAACCCCCTCCCATCTGCTGCCCTCCACAGTTTACTCTTCAATCCTTTAGTACCGAGTTCTCCTCACACTGGCAGACCTCCAAGGTGCTCAGGCTGCTTTCAACATATAAAAACTAAAGATCATCTTTATACTGCCGAATATGTAGGTGTGGGGATGAAACCACTCACTGTAAATCAAAGTGGTCTTTAGAAAACCACTTGGACAATCTGATATTCTCTAGAATTTCAGCAAACACAGGGACTGATTTTTTTTAAGGCAATTTCAACTAGTTTTCCATCTTTTATAGTATCTCCTGTCTGTCGGTACACATTTTATTCATTCTTTTGTTTTTCTAATTTTATTTTTCTGGTGCTGGTGCTCAAATTCAGGGCCTTTCGCATGCTAGACAAGAACTGTCATCTGCAGCTCCTATCATTTTAAACAACTTTAAACCTACTTGTAGCATTTTCCTTATGATGGTTCATGTCCAGGATCCGCATTATACTTACTTTATCTGTTGATTCATTTTCCCGTTGTTCTGTTTCCCTCTATAGTCTGTGACTACTGGTCATCACAGTGGTCTCCTTTCTTCCCCCAAAGCCAGGCACTATCTCTGAGATGTGAAACTGTGCCTGTACAACTTTTTTTTTTTTATTTTCTCCTGCAAAGGACTCAGTGTTTTCACTATCGACCAATGTTTACGTTAATTTCTAAGCTGCAGGTTTATTTACACCGTGGTCGATGAAAACGTGAACTTCATACCTGCATGTACCACGGATTTGAGAGGTGATTTTCTTCCTTATCTAGATTTTCTTACATATTTACAAATATCTTTGGCTCCTGCTCCAAGAAAATGACAACCTTTTGAATTGTTGCACAGTTGTCCCTTTCAGCTTTCTGGGTTGTTGAACAGTTGTTCTCTCCCTTTCACACACAAGCCAGAACTGCAGTACTCCTAGCTTTAATTAGGAACCTCTCTGCGAGCTTCCCTTCAAGCAAGTCCAAGTGCGTGAGTCCTGTTCCCTTTGAGCGTTAACATCTGGCCCAGGCCTTAGACTGCGTTTGGCTCTGACATCCCCTTGTAGCTCTACTTCTTTAGTTTCCTCTTTTGACTCCTCTTTGAGGTTCTTCTCTACCCTTAGGTATTTCCCTTTCTATCAGCTTAGTCAAATGCATTATAATTTGTTTGGGACCATGTAGAAGTTAATGCTCTGGAATTAGACCACCTGGCTTTAAATCTCTTACTGGATGTGTGACCATGAGCAAGTTACTTACCCTCTTTACACATCAGTTTCATTGCTTACGATAGAGAGTAATAATTCTCAGCTTATATGACTAGTATGAGGTTCCAAGGTTTAATACATATAGAGTGACTGGAGCACTGGATGATATATATATATTAAAAGTCTAATGAGTTACTTGATATTATAATTGTCATTTTCTTAATATCATCATCACCATTATCCTGTTCATTCCTATAAGTTTATGAAAAACTAGCTCTTGATTGTTTGGCAGTTGGTTGGTTTTGTTTTACTAGAAATGCTACACTATATTTTCTTTTTAATCCCAAAATAGCATCACCCTGCCATCTGTGTCACCAAATAAGACTCCCTCCTCGCCAGCTTATGGAGACTTAGAAGATGCAAATCAACCTTAAATTTAGTCTGTGTAAACTATAATTGCAAAGAGTGAAATGTTTCAAGGCCAATTTATATATTTGTGAGGTAATTATAAATAATTTTAATTGTTTTCTTCTTTTTAAAAAAATGATCTGTGTCCTGGCCCCTATGTCAGGGTCAGTAATTGAGAGAAGACAGTTACACACTAGTGAAGGCACCAGTGGCTGTGCCTTTTGAGTTGAGTACCAGTGTGAACCCTCAGAGAGAGAAGTCCTCAGAAGTGCAGTCTTAGGAAGAGTCAGCAAAGCGGAGCATCCTCAGGAGGCTTTGTAGTAGAGCCTAACGCCTGACTCCTTGACTTTCTCTGATCTCCGACATAACAGGCATATGGTGTTTATCAATAAATAAAAAGGATATAATTACGTGGAGCCTGAAGCATTCAGGGCTTGGTAACATTTGGTGAGCTGGCAAGCTGTCTGCTCCATGCTTTATCCTGACAGGTGGAATCAAATAAAATGTCTCTGTGAAAATCTATTCATGGGGCATGATGGTCTTTGGTTTTCTTTAGTTTCCCTAAAGAATCAGTAGGTCATGCTCTAGTTTGTGTCCATAGATGTACGGTAATATATTATTTAAATGACACCTGAAGGTAATTGCAGTCAGTTGTTAGAGCTTTTGATATATAGCTTCTTAAAAATACACCCTGCCTGAAGGTTAGGGCATTTCACGATAAAACTGATCATCACTTGGCACTTGACACACTAGCACATTACTCTTCATTCTGTGGGCTCTACTAAAATCCAAGGAATGGGCCCAACTTTGTGCCCTACAACTGCCACTTGTGATACATCAAGGAAATGCCAAGAGAAGAGTAGACAAGGCAAACTTTTTCTCTGTGTGTTTTCCATATCTAAAGTACATCTACACAAAAACAAACATTTTTTCAGGAAATGGTACAACTAAATTACTAACAAAGAAACTTATATTTCTTTGTAATCCATAAATTGGGCAGTTTCTAAGAGAGAAGCCATTACAATGATACCTTTCATAAATTACTTCTTGAATAAAATCTTTGCTAGCACCCTTAAATCCTCTCACATTCCATTTTCCATCTTTAGGAAATCTTATTTGTCTATCCTCAGATATACTCCAAAATCTCACCATTTCACACACCTTGACTGCTACTACCAGAGTCTGAGCCCCATCACCTTCCTCCTGGACAAATGTGATCACTTCCTAATGGTCTCTTGGCTTCCACACTTGCCACCCTAAGGTGTATTTCACACCGCAGCTAAGGAGATCTTTTAGCAAGATGGGTCACGTCACATCCCTGTGCAAAATCCTATGGTGACTCCAGAGCCCTTTCAAAGATTCCTCTGGTTCTATGGCTTGGACTCTCACTTTCTCTCTTTATACTCCCAGTCTGCTTCATGATTCTATGCCCACCTGGTCTCACTATTGTTCTTTAAGTATTCTAGAGTTGCTTAGCCCAGACCACTCTTAGTGAAGGGGTCTTTCAAGTTTCTGTTCAAATCCTACCTTCCAGTGAGGTTTGCTTCAACAAATACCCTACTTAAAACAAGAATCTCACCTCTGCATATCTGTACTCTCAGGTTAAGAGAGCCTACAGTCTTTTCTACTCTAAAGCATTTGTCTTCTAATATACTGTGTAGCTCAGTCATTATGTTTATTGTATCATCCAACACTTGCCTCTAAAACATAATCTCTGTGAGAACTCAAATCTGCCATTCAGGTACATACCCTAAGTGCGTGGATTAGGGTTGCTGGTTAAAGTATACCCAGTAAAATTTGAACTTCAGAAAAACAAGGAATACTTAGTTTTAGTATAAGTATGATCTATACAGTAGTTGGCTTGTCTTTATCTGAAATTCAAATTTATCTGGGAATGCTGCATTTTTATTTTTTAATTCTGGAAATCTTAATTGAGAACAGTGCCTGGCCTCATCATCACAAAGAACATTATATATGATTTTTTTAATTAAAATTAATTTGAATGTGAACTTTTAATGGTATTATGAGCTAACTGGAGAGGTTTTTTTTAATCATCCCAGCAAGTAATTTTAGGAAAAGCACATTGTCAAAAATGAAAATAATCAAGTAAAAAAAAGTTAAGTAGATAGCCACAGTTCAACTGCACAAAGACATATTAAATCAGTTTTGAGCATGATAAATGTATCATGTTCATTTTGGGCAAAACAAAATGGAGCATTTTGATGCAAAGCAAAACTTGAAAAATATGTTATGGAAATCATGCTAAAGTGGAAAACTGGAAATTTGAGCTAAAGTGTAGCCTAAGTAAAACATTTGAAGAGCATGTGAAGCATAAATGCAAAACCCACATAGCTGAACTCTAACCAACTTTCCCTATCAATTGTTGTCACACTCTACGCATGTACCCAGGAATATAACTAGAATCATATAATATGTGACATTTTGCATCTGCCTTCTTGTATTGTGCATGTAACATCCATACTGTAACATAAAGCACTTCATATCATTTTATTGCCTTATGATATTGGCTTATCCAAAATATATATTTATCATTCCATTTTATTGCCTTATAATATTCTCTTAGACAGATATACATTTATCTATTACTTAATTGAAATAGGCATGTAGATCATTTCTACTTTTTGGCTATTACAAATAATGCAGCTAAGAGCATTCATGTGCAGGTTTTTTTGAGGACTCATATTTTAATTCTCCTGAGTATATAATCAGAAATGTAATTGTTGGATCTTATGGTTAACTTTTTGAAGAACAACCAATCTGTTCTGAAGTGGCCACATCACTAACCACCAGCAATGGATGAGGGTTCTAGTTTCCTTACATTCTTTCTAACACTTTATGTATTTTTCATCTAACTGTGGTTTTAATTTGTATGGTCTTGATGATTATTTTGGGCATCTTTTCATGTGTTTATTGGCCACTTACCTATGTGCTGTGGAGAAATGTCTAAATTGCTTGCCTATTTTAAAAACTGTGTTACTTGCCATTTTATTGTTGAGCTATAAGACCTCTTTATTTTGAATAGAAAGATCTTATAAGAATATTGTTTCTAAATATTATCTTCATGCTTTGAGTTGTCTTTTTACTCTTGATTGTGTCATTCAAAGCACAAAAGTTTTGAATTTTGCTATGATCTAATTTATCTATATATTTTTGGTGCTTACAAACTTGGCATCATGTCTAAGAAACCATTGAAGATCATGAATATTTACTTCTACATTTTTTTTCCAAGAGTTTTATATTTTTAGCTCTCACATTTAGAACTCTAATCTATTTGGGGTTATTTTGGCATATGTCTTCAGATAGGAATCCAACTTCATTTTTTTTTTTTTGGCATGTTGATGGATATCTAGTTGTTAGCACAATTGGTAAAAATACAATCCCTTTCTTATTTAATTTTCTTAGCATGCTTGTCAAAATACACAGATTTACTTTTGGAGTCTCAGCCCTACTCCACTGATCTGTATGCCTAGCTTAATGTTAATGCCATACTGTCTTGATCACCACAGCTTTGTAGTTAGTTTTTCTTTCCAGCTTTATTGAGAAATAAAAACTGCATATATCTAAGATATGTAAAGTGATATTTTGATACACACAAACATTGTGGAATAATCACCATAATCAAGCCAACAATCACCTCTGTGTTTATGTGTGCATGTTTGTGCCCTAAGAACACTTAAGGTCTAGTCTGTTAACAACTGTAAAACACTGTGTCATTAACTACAGTCACCATGTTGCATATGACACATCTAGATTTTTATTTATCTTCCAGAACTGAAATTTTGTGGCATTTGAAAACATCTCCCCATTTTCTATACCTACAAGCCCAGACAACTATGAAAGCATTCTCTGCTTTTGCAAATTCAAGTTTTTTGAATTCTACATATAAGAGAGTAATATTTATCCTCTTGTATCTAGTGTATTTCACTTTGCACAGTCTCCTTCAGGTTTATTTGTATTGTCACAGATGAAAGAGTTTCCTGTTTTCTAATGCTGAATAATACTTCATTGTGTGTGTGTATCTAGCACATTTCTTTTATGCAGTCATCCACTGATAGGCATTGAGGTTTTTCTCCGAATCCCGTACATGGCTGCTAAGTATTTATTACAGTGAGGGCAGATGGGCTGGGTACCTTCTATCCTGCCATCTTGTTGAGGCTAGGAGCAGTTGTGAAATCAGGAAATAGAAAACCTCCTTCTTTGTTTTCTTTTTCAAGACTATTTTGGGTTTTCTGGGTCTCTTGCAATTTTTCAAATGAATGTTAGTTTCAGCTTTTCAATTCTACACACAAAAAAAAAAGAAAGAAAAGAAGCTGGTATTTTTAAAGCATTGGTCTGAATCTTCAGATCAGTCTGGAAAGTATTCTTTTTTTTTTGGGGGGGGGGGTACCGGGGATCGAACTCACGACCTTATGCTTACCAGGCAGGCGCTTAAGCCACTGAGCTAAATCCCCAGCCCAATCTGGAAAGTATTACCATCATAATATCAAAGTTTCAATTCATGAACATAGGCTGCCTTTCGATGTGTAGGTCTTCTTTTATTTCCTTCAATGATGTTTTATAGTTTTCATTGCCCAAGGCTTAACATTTATTTGATAAATTTAAGTAATTTTATACTGTTTTGAATGGAATTTGCTTCTTTGTAATAGTGGTTGCATTAGTTTACACTCCTATCAACAATGCAAAAAGGTTCCTTTTCTCCACAGCCTTAATAGTGATTGTTTTTTGAGTCCTTGCTAATAGCCATTCTTACTGGTGTAAGATGGAATCTCAGGGTTGATTTTATTTGCATTTTTCCATTGGCCCAAAGATACTGAACATTTTTTCCCATGTACTTATTGCCCATTTGTACTTCCTCTTTTGAAAAGTGGAATTGTTTTCTTAATTTTGTTTTATTTTTAGAATGTTCATTTCAAACATGTAGAAAGATAATTGATTTTTATCTTATATTTGTATCACAACTGACTTTGGATTTTGACAATTATACTACAAAATATGTGTACCTTGCTTACAGTTTATTGAGTTCCATGGATGTATAAATTAATGTGTACATGTAGCTTGGGCAGTTTTCAACCGTAATTGCTCGCGATATTTTTTCTGACTTTTTTTCTTTCTCTTCTCTAGAATTGTCATTACGCAGATACTTGTTATACTGCACATTATCCCAAAAGTATCTTTTGACTTTTTTGCCCCTGTGCAGGATCCTTGCTCCGTCTTTGCATGACTTATAATTTTTCATTAGAAATTCGTTAAAACTGGACTTTTAAAATAATAATGGGCAGAACCAGGAGGATTGCTATGAGTTTGAGACCAGCTTGGGCTACACAGTGAGTTCAACGCTAACCTGAACTACATCGTGAGACCCTGTTTCAAAAACAAAAAATAAATAAAAAGAAAATAAAATAGTGTAGCAGCTCGAGAAATCAGTTAGCCCCTCCCTACTACTGGACATAAATATTTCTGAAATGCATGCAGCCAATGACTAAGGCTCTCAAGCTTTTCTGCAAGCTTTGTGCATATGTTGGGACACAAAGTGTTCGCTGTTCTGACAATGTAAAACTACACTTTGTCTTTGCTTTTTGCTTGTACAGAACCCAAGGTCAGCCAAAGATTAGGAGATTAGAATCTTCTCAGATCTTTTTCAGCTATGAACACAGACTTGCACATAGGTATAGCTTTCTAGACTCCCAGGACTATGGCACAGATTTTCAAAAATATCCGATCACAACTTGTTCTCAAGCAGTTTGTTTTAAATTATTTTAGCCATCTTTGGTTTTTACCATTTGCAATGAACTGAATGTCTATATTCACCTCAACCTTATGTGTTGCAATGGTGATCATATCAAAAGATGACATCCTGAGGGGTGATTCATGACGGTGGAGCCTTCATGAATGTGATGAGTGCCCTTAAAAAAGAACAGAGGATACAGTGAAAAGGGGGCCATCTTTGAACAAGGCAGTAGGTCTTCACCAGGCATTGAATCCACTGATGTCTTGATATTGGACATACCAGCCTCCAGAACTGGAAAAAGATAAATTTTTGTTGTTTATAAACCACCCAATATGTGGGTATTTTTATTCTGGTAACCGGAACAGATTAAGACAGCTACAGTGCCTTAGGCAGCTACAATGTTAAACAATTGCCTCCAGAAGTTTCTTGACAAGTGCCCCAGGAAAGAGGCTGTCTGCTGAGTGCTTTCTGCCTGCAGTCAAATAAAGACAGACTAGGAGTGGAGGTTTTCAGGGAGCCACTAGACAGGTCAAATAAGGATATTTCTCGCAAACGGTGCTTTTCAGGATGCTCCAGCCCCATTTTGTCCTCTGTGGTGGCTGCTAGGGTACTTTTATCATGAATGTCACGATAGGATGCTGTTGAATTTCAAGGACACTGTGGAACTGGGGAGAAAAGGATGAAAATGCGAGAAGAAAAAGTACCACACTAAGATTAGCCAGATTTTCTTTAGTAAATACTCCCTCCTTAACTGTTGCAGGCCTTGATGAATTGGAAAAGTTTTGAAAAAGTTAATCTTGATGCTTTTTACCCACATTCTCATTGTGTTTGTGGGAGAAAAGATTTGAGGCTATTGCTCCACCATTCCTGAGATGCTTCTCTTCTCCCAGGGTGTTTAAACAATTTGGACCCCTCCTGACCAAGAAAGACAGATCACATCTTGGAATTTTTACCCATTCTTTTTAGTAAATTCCATATTCTGTGTTATCACAGACAACTGCTCCAAATCCTTTGATTCTGACATGTGTAAATAGGTACTTCTCAATAGCTCATTGGTTTTCACCTGAGGAAAAAACAATCCTTTCTTCCTATGTGTCAGTCACTATTTATGGTTGCATTTGTTTGCTCATCTAGTTCTCTTAAAACCTTCATGTTCTACCCCTTTCTTCCTAGTTTATAATAGTTTAAGAAGGTTTTGTTGAGCTAAAATGTATGATAGTGTAATGTTAATCAAAGAGTGGCAGAGAAATCAGGATGCATCACACATACCAAGTGCTTTTCAGAAGCTCTCTCTTTGCCTTAAACTAAAAAGACATAAAGTGAGGTTGAACAATCCAGCTTTTAAAATTCATCTTTTTTGGATGCGTATGGTATGAGAATAATGCAAATCTTAACCAATGCATTTTGGCATTAGAAAGGATTATTTTTGTATTTCCAATACGGTTAAAGTAAACTAGGGAGATAGATTTAAATTTTCTAATATTTCAAAAGTCCTCCAAAACTGTGATAGTATACTAATCAGAAATATTAGTTTCTCCTATGTGAGAACCTCAAATTATAAATGAACAGCAAAGTAAAAGATAGATAAAAGGAGATAGGAAGCTAGATCTTTCTCACATGGGAAGGGCACCATGAAACAGAAAGGGAGCAGAGCGGAAAGGATGAAAAAAGGAACTAAGATGTGTTATGCACATGAACCAAATCCATGCAAGAACTGTAAACATTATGTGCTGCAAACACATACTAATAAACAAAGGAAAACATCTAAAAAATAAAAGAAATGTTTTACTCTTCCCAAATTTATTAATTTCGGTGAGGTGACAACATCTCTATGTCAGGTATTTAAATATCTATGGGTGTATAGGTACATCCGTACATATATAACATTATACATACATTAGCTAAGAAACATACTTTTAAGAAAATGTGAATAGCTCATGCTCATATATACATACATTCTGTTTAGACCTAGACTAATTTATTTTAGTATGTAATATACTATGATAGTTCTTAAGAAATACAAGGAAGGCTAAAAAAATACTTGTGTTCTCTTTTCATGTAAAAATACCTGTATGTATATTTATATGTATATGTATATGTATATGTATATGTATATGTATATATGTGTGTACAAATGTTAATGATAGTTTTTATCCATAACAGTGCAAGATGAAAAAAAGGAAGTTTGACGTTGCAAGAAGAAAATTACATAAAATATCTCACTTTCAAGCCTACAAGGAAAACTACCTTAACACACCCCCTAAACTAGAAAAATATCCAACTGACCTTTTAAATTAGGAAAAACACTTCTTTAATCAAACTATCCTATGCTCAGATTGGTTTTCAGTGTAGGCAGAAAATGACAGTTTCATAGGCAAAGAAGCCTGACTATTTTGGTGCTGTGTAGTACAGATAGAAACAGAGAAGATAAACCAAAATAAATTATTTTCATAAAGTACTTGGGTTGCTTCACTGTGTTTCTATGGGGATAACTGGATAAAATGCTTTACTTTGTAAATGTAAAGAAATAGCATATATTAATCATATATTCATATTAACTTTTATAAAACTATTTTCACCATTTAAGTGATTTAAAACACAGTACGGAAAGGTTTCTTGATTTGCAGAAGGTCCCCTCAGAATCACTGCAGACTGTGACAGAAACCTGACTGTGTTTTGACATTTTGGTGTGCTTTTTTATTAATTTATTGGCACTTGTCTCTTTGGCAGAGCCTGTTGAATTTCTTTCTAAATGGAGTGCTTTAAGTTTATAGATAGAAGGTCTGCTGTCTTTAATTGACACTCCTGTACTTCATCAACTGTTTGTTTATACTGTTATTTATTTCTCTTTTCTAGTTTCCAAATTTTGGGAATGCCTTTTTCAAAAAGGTTACATATGCATGATTATATAAAAATAGTGTGGGACAAGGAAAGAAAAATATTCACATTGCAGAGGAAACATTTGGAATGCTTGCAGGCCTAGAAAACATCATCTAGAGGAGATAAAAAACCAAAAAGCATTAGAAAGCATCATGATGCTCTAACAAAGCCATGCATTTAGAAAAGTTGACCATCTTTAAAGAAGCACAACAGTGTCCAAAATCTTTCTAATGTATGATTTCCAAAGGCCCTTGTCAATTTAAAAAAAATGGACATGCTAAGAAATAGATAATTGTGAGCTATTGTCAGGAAAAAAAACAACTCTGAAATGATCCAGATATTGACTTAGCAATGACATTAAGTAGTCTTATGGTTTAAAAAAAGATAATATAGTCTTAATGAAAAAACAAAAAAGAGAATCTATGCAAATAAATGGAAGCATAAGGTATCTATTAAATAATGCATAATAATTTAAATGGTACACTCATTTGGCTTAAGGGCACATTAAAGGTAGTAGAGAAAAAAGTTAGCAAACATTAACATAGATCAGTAAAAATTGTTAACCTGAAAACACAAAAAATTTTAATGATAACAATGAACACAGTTTCAGGGAACTGTGAAAAATATTAAAATACTGTAACAGAGGTAATTGAATTTCCAGAAGAGAAATGAAATTGGAATGAGATCAAAATCTATGTGGAAAAAATAGTGACACAAGCCACATGAATGGCCAGATATTCAACAGAACATCACATGATCCACTGTTATAACATCATGCTGACTGGACCAGTTAAGAACAAAGCAGAAACCTTTGTAAAGACACTCATGCTTCACATGGAGGGAGATACACTCTATGAATATCCAGGACCCAGCTGTATCAGTAAAACTTTAGAAATATCCTCCAAAGTAAAGGACAAACTATCACATTTGTCACCATCTCCCAATGGGAAGAAAATATAATGCCTAGTGGACCTGGGTCATACAACTGTATATTCCATGCCAAGGAATATTTCTCCTACCCATATAACAGGCAGGATGAAAGGCTATATACTTTCAGTGGGTCAGATAAAGAAAGAAAACTCCATCAAGTCCAGGCTGGGTCACACAATGGTTCTGTCACTTGGGCCAGACACCCCGAGACAACAGGTTATTTGAGACATCAATGATGGATAAAGATGCAATGTACGTTTATGCAAAGTGCTCGTAAGAGAATGACAACATTGATCTCAGGTTTCCCGACTAAAGTAATTCCAGTTGCAGCAGATAATAATGCATTCTTCAAAAATAGCTGAAATAATAGTATGTTATTGGGCCTTGGTAGGAGACAAAGTGCCCAACTGTAAGGCATAAAATGACCATGCAGCCACAACTCCCTGTCATGAGTAGAATTCTGCCACAACCACTAAGGTCTAAAATTGAACAAACCCAAAGATAATTTGTCATAGGACAGAAGTGTTACATCCAGAAGTGGTAGGAACAGGACCAGAGGGACAGTGCTACACAGCAGGTGGTATAGATGCCACCTCCTCACCAGCATGCATCCTTTGGCACACACCTGTGGCTCAGTCTCTAGAAGCATCTGACAGGAAAGGAAATCACCCAACCCAGTTTATAGATGGACCTGCCTGTTACTGGGGAAGCCAAAATCCAAGTGGTAGCTTTCCTAGAGCCACACTCAGAGGTGACCTGGAAAAGGGACCTCCTCCCACTGCAAAGTGCTCCAGGTCATCCACCTGCGTGTGGACAGTTGCTTCAGGATAGAGTAGGAAGAGATAATGATGACAACTATTTGGCCATCTGATCAGAGATCTGGAGGAGAAGGACTAGAAAGTTCGGAGAGGAAGAGACATACAGGTATGGTAGCTGTGGCAATAGACACAAAAACGTGAAGAACTTTGTAAATACGTTCATGAACATTAGAATGCAACCTCCACAAAGCGCAAGGACCCCAGTGAAGTAGATAAATGGCTTAACCAGCTGATGTTAGCCACTTTCCATCATTAGTGCCCCTGGACCGGCACAATAGGTTTATGAATAGAACCACTATGGTGGCAGGGATGGAGCCCCACAGCTCAGATGACTAATGAGGCAGCAGCAGAGACAAACACTGGTTCTGCAGCATGTGTCATCCCTCCACGAGGCCAACCAGACCCTTGGCAACCACCCTCAACTCTTCCTACTCAGGAAAGACATGACGACTATACATATCTACTCTGGGACTTTGCCTTTTCCACCCACAAGAAGCAATATTTAACCCATGAGTGCAAGATTCCACATAACCTTCCAATACACCAAAAGACCCACTTAATAATAAAGGAGCTAAGATACCAAGCACAGCACCATGGAGTGCACTGCTCATGTTACACAACTCACTGAGAAAAAGGGCCCAGCCAAGTGGAAGGACAGAGTCGCTTGTTGAAAACACAGTGCTCTCTTGGAGATGCTTTAAGATTGGGGAACTTTATATCACTGGCCCTTACATGGCGACTTGTTTCTGCCTGATTTCTTCTAACACCAGATACCAACAAGTAATTCGCAATGCTCTGACACCACCAACTGGGTGCCCAACCATTCTACTCAGTTCTGGCACTAAGCACCCAGAGTTAATGCAGACCCCGCACATCATGGGTTATGTGTAGTTGAGTGTGACTCTTGCTGTGGTTTCTGGCACAAGTTTTCTCTGAGTTCAAAGTCTTGAGTTTTAGGGATGGGACACCCAAGCTTGACAGCAGGACCTAGGGTTTGTTGGAGAGCACGGCCAACCATTCATTCATTGGCTCTCAGATTTTGTCTTCAGTTCCTGACACAGAGCTCCTAAAACCCTTGGAGTTTACTGTCCTTGAATGCTAATGAGATGACTCATGGGAAGCGGGGCTGGAGGTTGGGGGTTAGTTATCAGAAAAAGCTACCACAGGATAAGAGAGTTTAGAATTTCAGTTCCATCCCCCTTGTCCCCCCCCCCCGTCAATGGCTAACAATTTCGTCTATTATGTCTGTGTAATGAAATCCCCATAAAGGTTCAAGAGTCTGAAGGGTTGAGTATGGGTGTGCTGGGAGGCTGCTGGAAGCTCCCATCCTACCCCTACATGTGTATTCCACTTGGCTTTTCCTGAATTGCATCTTTTATAATAAACTGGGAATCATGGGGAACACACTTTGCTGTGTTCTGTGAGTCATT
>PVJX010027797.1:0-24539 GCA_004027295.1 Dolichotis patagonum
TTGTGTTATAAGAGCAATGTACTTTATATTTTTAAGTGTAGTTTTAATTTGAGGACTTCAATTCACCATTGGTCTTAAAAGAGAATGAATTGTCCTATTGGCTTTAGTCTTTAGACCAAACTTAGTTTTTTAAGTCATTAAATAATAGTGTCTTAAAATAGAATTTATTTCCCATTCATTCTGTGAAATAAATCAGTATTTAGTGAAATAATTTTAAAAGACAAGTTTACTTTTCATTATTGAATTACCCTCCTTTCAGTTCCCTCTGTATTCACATTCTAGAACTTGTTGTATTGAATTACATTGGAAATAGATTCTCCCGTATGATAGAGAAAAAATGCTGTTGAACATAGTTATGCAGTGTGGTTTCGTATCACTGAGACTCCTGAGCTTCTCATTAGATTCAAGAGTATAGTATAACTTGTTTAGGGCTTTACATTTATTAAATTTTCCACTGGGACCAAATCTCATGCCAAGTATCAAACTAGAGAGAGGAAAGTCCCATCTTGTTGATGATATGCCCAGTATGTGATCCTCTTCCATTTTTCTGGACACTGGGTTCAGCTAATTTCTGCATGTGAACTTTCCTGTTTGCCTATCATGGAATATGTACCATTCCTTTCCTATAATGACTTTAGCTGCCCCTGACTTCAGTCTCCTTCTAATAACATCTTATTAAGCATGGGTGGCACTTTTAGAATATATACTGCATGTAGGCATTCTGTTCCCATGGATGCCCTTTATCTCTCACACAAACTTTAGTGCTTGATTTTTTGGGGGATGGTAGGTACCAGGAATTGAACTCAGGACCTTGTGCTTGCAGGCAAGTACTGCACTGATGAGCTATATCCTCAGCTCTCTGCAAACTTTAGTGAATTCCCCATGCAGCGTTCAAGTTCAAATAGCATCTAATCTCCACTTTACAAGTAAGGAAATGGAAATCCCAGGACATTAAGAAAGTTTCCTGAAGTGACAACCACCAGAAGGCAGAGTCTATGCACTGCTGACTGCAGGCTCCCCCTTCACTGGCACAGATCCATGTCTTCCTGTGTCCTGTGTCCTGTCCCCAACTTGGATGTGGACCCTTCCTGTTGAATCCTCCGTCCCCACAGACTGTCCTCCAGCTTCCCTCTCTTCCCATGTCTGGGCAGCTCACCCGACCTCCTGGGCCTGAGTGAGAGCCAGTGAGGCTGGGGCAGACCGCTGGCCTCAGATAACGTCCTTCCTCATGCCAAACTGATGCTTACAGGGAGCTTTCAGGGGGAGCAAGGTCTCTGCACACAGACAGCTGCTGTCCTTAAAGTCAGTCTACTCATGCTGCTCGGTACCACAGACTACTGGGTCCCTATGACACCATCAGAGGCAATCCAGGAATTCCAGCCGTCTCTGGGGTTCCAAACTGCGAATGGAGAAAGGTGACCAATTTCATGTCTCATCCTGCACATCATTTCTCTTTATGAGTTAGTGATCTTCAGACTCAGTTCTTCGGCCTACCCAAGACCAATGTCCTCTCTTCTTCCCACAGGCCCGGGAACGTCATCCTAAATCATTTGTACTTGGGTACCTGACTGAGAAACGATGTCTCAGAAGCAGCAGGAGACTTTGACTGAGGTTCATTGGGAGAAAAGAGAGGCAAAGAATTAGTTTGACCCTGAGGGAGACCCTAAAAGTTCATTGTGTGGCACGTGTGCAAAAGTCAGCAGAGCATTAGTTATGATCTGAATTGGTGTAAATCACAGCTGTGAGAGTCAAACTGACGGCATCTTACCATTGATTAATTCCCTAAGGGTAGGTCCAGTCACACTCTTGACTTTAAGATTCATTTTGAAGTCATATTTTTCTGGACAGTCTTGCTTAAGAATTTATATTAAAAGCTTATATATCATTGATGAAATATTTTTATTTTGCGTAGTTTCCTGCATACTTTTCTACTATACTTTCAGATGTTAACTAATTAGGTCAGATGAGCATAAGGAAACAGAAGGAAATAGAAGATAGCTGAATTTTTAAGTTTTAATAGATGAGTTATTTTCTTTAATTGGCATAGTAAGTCTGCGATTTCTATTTTCATGGCAATTTTTATCATTGGTGCTTATGTTCCATATAGTAATAAAACTAATAAATATAATCACTATCACCTTGCAAAGCCAGCTACAATGTATTAGCTAATAGTGTAAGACAAGTGTCGGCATAAAGCTGAAGATCTAATTACAGAATGAAATTCATCTTTAAAGTGAGGTCAAACTTTGTGGACCTTACTAGGGTTTGTGTAACCTGCAGCACTTCCTCATATCTTCCCGGTGAAAACAATGTATATTCTTAACTCCAGCAATAGTACATTTAACTGATTTCATATTTTAATCTCAAACATAAACTTTTGAGAATAGAGTTTTATTGTAGTACATTGTAAACTTTACCATAGGGATTTTCTTATTTTGTGAACTTTCTGGTTCTGTTTTAAAGAAAATATGATATTGCACCCTACCTTGTGATATCATCTTTCCCAATTAATAAGTTTTGTCATCTTTTTATTTGTTTATAAAAAACACACATTAATTCAGTATCATGATCAGACTATTGCATTTGGCAGTCAACAGCAGGTGGGCAAAAAAAGGTCTACATTGAAACCCTTTGTTGAAACGCTTTACATAATCCACAGAGCAGAATCTAAACTAACGTGTTATACAATTAGTCACAAATACAGCCCTTGGGTCTTTTGCCCATGCACATGAGTATTCTCTGACACACGTCTTCTTTGTAGCAGTGAGGCCCTGCCATCACTGCGCTTGGCTGGTTTCACAAATCTGCTGTAACCTGCAGCTTCCCTGCCCTTTTTCTGGCTCTCCTCTCCTCCTAAGCTTTGTTTCCTGGAAGTATTTAAAATCTGCCACTGCCGCAGCCACTGCTGCTGCTGGAACCACCATAGCCACGATGGATTTGGTAATGATGTGGCAAGTATGGAGCTGGAGGAAGCTACACCGAATCTAGCAGTTACAGCAACCAGTCTTCAATTTTGGACCCATGAAGGGAAGCAACTTTGGAGGCAGACTCTCTGGGCCTTATGGTGCTGGAGGTCAATACTTTACCAAACCATGAAATCAAGTGGCTATCATCTTTTTCTAGTGTTATTTATTACACAATTTAATAACAGAAACATTGGTTTATTTTTTACAACTTCATATATTGATAATGAAATATCAATGGCAATCAATTCTTAAAGTGTAGCAAAATATTTTTATAAAAATGAATTCTTGTCTTATAAATATACCACTGAGTTATAAAGATGTGGTTATAATTTCTAATCAATCAGCAAATCATTTTTAAAAATCCATTATATGAAAATCACTGGAAGAGACAAAAATATGCATGATCTTAGGAAATGTACTGTAGACATGGAAGACCAACACAAAGTGAAAATGTCCTATTCTAAGAGATAAATAACAGATTAATGTGACAAAGAAATTAATGTATATGATTAACAGCAAACCAGACTGTATGGATCATATGCATACTTCTTGGAAATGAAAACATGAGAGGCATATTTGTTTATTAAGCATTTGACCTACCTTAAAGAAGTCTCCAGGAAAGGTCAAAGTAAAAATAGAAGACATTATTAACTTGAGATATGCCACAAAACCAGTTTCAGAGACTTTTGTATTTTTTCTAATATTTAGTAAGAGATACTCTAAGAAAAGACTGTGCTCATTTTGCAATATTAAAGTTACATTTAATGATAAATTGTACTTATAACTATCTTTGTATTAATTATAAAACTAGTATATTAGAAAATTACAGTCTCAGGGAAAAATAATTGTATCTGCTTCACTATACCAATGTCTACTGCATTTGTTGATGAGTGTGTTTTGGGTTAATGGTAAATATTTTATTACCTTTACTTTTTTTACTAGGAAAATGCATAGATAAGTCAACTCTCCTTCTCAAGAGTATATTGCAATCTTTCACCAGGATGAGCAAACACTAGATTTTAGGAGAGTTACTCATTATTGCCTTACATCTTTTTTTCCCCATGAAATTTATTTTGGCATCTATGTTTATTCTTAGCATTTAATTTTAAAAATGTCTTATGCATAGAAAAGTTACAAGGATCATAAAATAAGGACCTGCTAATTTTTTAAAATTTCTAATTTTAAAATTTCTAAAGTATTTTATTGTGCACAATTTGCTGCCCTCTGTTCAAACACGAGCACACGTACACTCTGAGGCATTACACTTTACTCCTAAATACTTCAGATGTAACATGTAAGGACAAGAATGCACAGTTATAAGACCACAATACAAGCATCCAATTCAGAAAATTAACGTTCTTTCAATACCTATGCTATACACAGTCTACAATCAAGTTGTCTCATTTGTCTTAATATGTTTTGCAATTTGAATTTTTATCGAAGTATATTTACATGTAAGTTTCAAAGATCTAAGTGAATTGCAGTCTAATGTTTTGATCCATGTATACACTTAGGAAGACAACACCCCAGTTAAGATACAAAATATCTGTTATCCAAAATGTTCCATCACATACTTTTCTAATCAATTCATTTTCCTCTGGAAACTTTGGGAATTCCCTCTCCCAGAGGAAACTACTTTTACAGTTTTTGTTCTTTTTTATTAGTTTTGTCTCATCATGAATTATATACACATGGAATCATACAGTAGTCACTATTTCATGTTTAGCTTCTTTCTGTCTTGTTTAGCAGTGAAGTATATATGTTAGTTTTATTGCAACACAGCTATGCTCAGTAGGCCAGAGTCTATAGATTTTTCTGTTCTGCAATAGCAGGGCCAATACTTGTGACCAGATTGTATGATGCACTTTTATGATTTCTCATTACTGCTTGACTTGCTGCAGATCAGAACAGGTAGATATAACTCAACAGCACTGTGAAAAGCAAATGTGTCATAACATCTGTTAATTGCTATTATTATAAGAATATACCATGTGAAAACAAGAAAAGTAAGTTTTCAATGTTGTGTTTTAACTATTAGAGGAGTGTGGGTTATTTTCTTAACAAATGAGATAGCAAAGTACTGTGCTTATTATGTTGAGGCATAGCAGTTACTCTGAAATAACACAATGATGACATGTTAAACATTATTGGACTAAGAATTCATAATGTTTCCAATCACAGGAAAAACTCCAGAAGAATTATGTCTTAAAATAACTATTTCATCAGAGTAAAATTTATTTTAAAAATAATTAAAATGAGGCTCAAATCAGAGTGATTTCCTTGTAGCTCATGTGTTAACCAACAAGGAAAAACTGTCTCTGAGCACTGAATTAATTAAATTGTGTTTGATTACAGCAGAGGAAGAAATGTGTCCTGAGAAAATAAACTTGATTAAGATTATTAGTCTTTTAGTGAGAACAGTTGCTTTAAGAGTTGGACATTGAGGGAAACAGATGGAGTAGACATGCTTACCATATTCTTCTTACTAAACAAAACTAAAAAAATCCCTGAATATTATATGTAAAACAAACAAACATATAAAGAATCCAAACGGGGGTTAGAAGGTAGGCTGACTAGGAAGCCTAGGAGTCGGGGGAGATAGAGAAGTACGTGCTCGGAATTTTTATTCCAATTCATACGTCTTATTTTTAGAGTGGAGAAGCCAGCAATCCAATGTTGACAATAGGGTTAGGCAGAAATAAAATTCTTAAAACAAACCTGCTTTCTATTGCTAAAGGACTAGGCAAGTGGCTACCTAACAAGACAGAGAGCTTTGAGGTGGTCATGCTCAAATCCAGCCAATCACCATAGAAAAAACCTGTGGACAAACTCTATCCCCAGCAGCAAAGACGGAGTAAGCAGCGTGACTGCCCACACTCAGGAGGCTGCAGGCAGGGGCCTCCAATCCTCGTCATGACTGTCAAAGGCTAAATGGAGAGGAAGGACTCTCTGGGTGGGAGTGAGGTCCCCTCTACTCATGGAGTTGGTGAATATGAGGAATTCATCTCATTTTTACCACAGCTTGGAGGTCATGAGGCCAGTTCTCACAGTGTGAGTAAAGAACAAATGGGAAGACTGAAGTTCAACTTCTTTCCAGCAGGAACAAAAAGTCCTGCTCTTTCAGCTGTCCGAAGGGCCCTCCCGGAGAACAGGACATTGAGCTCGCTTGGTAATAACGAGGCAGCTCTCTATCCTGCCCCTGGACTGCTGCACAGGCACACCGCTCATACCCACGATCCCCAGAAGACCTGGTGTTTTCTGGCACATCAAAAGGGACGGAGGATACTTTAAGTGCCTTTACACATGCCCATTTAACAATTAAGGAGAAATGGACTTGTTCCTTTGAAAATTACAAACCACTGCACTTCACTCAGAAGAAACAGGTAATTTGAAAAGCCCAGTAACTATCAAGGAAATTGAATTCATAGCCACTCATGCATTTTCTATACATACATACACATTTGTATAAACAACACAGATACATGTATGCAGACATATATTAACAGTACCAAGGAAAAACCCAAGAAGAAACCCACATAAGCATAGCCAAATGATTTCTGATAAAGATGTAAAAGCAACTGAGTAGAGAATGAATCATCCTTTCAAAATGGTATCTAGTAATTAGATAATCATAACAAAATATTTAATTTTCACACAACTTCATTTTATGTAAATATTAAGTGAAAAGTTATAAGTTTATATGCAAAATATTAAAATATAGAAAATTTAACTGATAGTAAAGGAAAAAATCTTTGTGATCTGGCATTTGCTGAAGTTGTTAGACATGTACATTTCATAAAAGGACAAAATTAGTAAATTCTATATGATAAAAATTAAGTTTTTACTATATTAGAGAGTCTAAAAAGAGGATAAAAACATAATTTACACACTGGTAAAGTATATTTGAGCACCACATATGTGAAAAAGTTCCAAAAATCAACAGTAAAAGTCAAACAATTCAATCAGAAAAGAGCACAATCTAAAAATATGAAGTGATCTTCTACTGAAGCAGATATATTAATGACAAATCAGAAGCACAAAAGGTCATTTAGTCATCAGGAAAGTGTAAGTTCAGAGTGCAATAAAATAGCATAAACTTACCAGAACAGTCAAAATAAAAACAATAACAATACCAAAGTTTGCCTAGGATGAGGCTGGTGAGTGTGTAAATACACCTACTCTGGAACAGATTTGGAAGTTTCTTTAAAAACTGAGTATGTACTTGCTGAATGAGTCAGAAAATAAATTACTATGCACTTATCAGAGAGAAATGAAAAGTAAAGTCTATACACAACGCATATACCATTGTTCGTAATACCTTTATTTGTAATAGTCTCAAACAGGAAATGCCTGAAATGGCCAAAAAGCCTTTTAGTATTTAAACTGTGAATATCCTACACTAAAAATGAGAATCGTGATACTCTCAACAATTTGAATTACCTCAAGGGCATTACACAGTGTGGAAGGAAAAAATTGTAAAATGTTGCATGCTGCATGATCCACTTACATAAATTTTTAAAAACACAAAATTATAGAGGTATTGAAATGAGGATTGTCAGGGATTAGAGGTGGTAGCAGTGACAGTGGGTGACTTTTAAGTGATGGCACATGAAAGGTCTTGGTGATGGCAGAATAGGTTTGTAGCTTGGTTGTGTGGTTGTAGTTATACAAATTTACCAGGTAATAAAATAGTAAAGAATAAGCTGTTACCATCTATTGCAGGATTCAGTGTAGAGTATGTGTAAATAAAGAATTAGTTTCTATGAAGTCCATATGAAGTAAGAATCTTCTCCATTATAAAACTATTTGAGTTATCCAATTTAATACAACCTGAATATAGTCTGTGGACATGTGTTGCATTCAATGATGATAACAATATGTGTTGGGCAGGAAGAGATTTATGTGAAAAATTTGCAAGACTTTATTAATGGGAGGTGTTTACTGTACAGCTCACCAGATGGTAATTTCTGGAAAATATTTGGGCATTTCCAATAGATTTTTAGGAAAGAGATCAATAACATCAGTCAAGGAAGATGGCTCACAAAAAAACACTCTATTGTTCTAATCAGAGAACACATGTTTAACCAGTGTGTAAACTGAGCAAAAGTAACCTATTGTATTATTTCTTTTTGAATTTCATCAAATTTTGGGGTAAAATTTAATTTTCTTTCTTGTTGTATAAATACAAAAAAAAAACAGCTCAATTTCAGCTCTTGCTTATCAAAACCTATTTACTCTGGTTCTTGCTGTAGGTGATTATTGAGTATAAAAGGATACTGAATTTTGAACATTAATTTCATACCCTGCAAACTTAATGAATAATTTCAGATAGATTTATCTTGATGTTTTAGAGTATGTATCCTATTTTTATTTTGCGGTTATTTCTTTTTATAATAATTAGATGCAACTGATAAAGGTCAAGTGATTTTTTTCTTGTCTGATTGCATTTAACTAATGCTGTCAGTTGAATAGTAAACAGCCATGACACTGTGGACACCTGGTTTTGTTTCCGACTTGATGAGAATGCCCATAGTGTTCTCCCATCGAGAAAAGTGCTGGGTTAATGCAGCTATAACATCCTTGGTGTATACCCCAAGGAATTAGCGTTGGTGTACTTTTTGGATACTATATACCCACGTTTATCACTGCAGGATTCAGAATAATACCAAGATCTAGAACCTACATAGGTGCTTGTCAGTGGATAAGTGGATAAAGAAAATGTGAGATACACACACACACACACACACACACAATGGAGTGTTAACCAAAACAAAGACAATATTATATCATTTTTAAACACACAAGCTTAAATATTACATGGTTTCATTTACATATAAAGTATGGAAGAAAAGACAATAAGAAAAAAGAGAAAAAAAAAGGTATTGTAATCCAGCATGGACAATGTATCTAAAAGCATACTTTAACTCAGTACAATTGTCCTGCATCCTTCCTATGTTCTTTGGCCCATTGGTCTGTTTTTCAATCTGTATACATAACAATGAACTCTATTAGGTCTTACAAGGTAAATAATTAAAACTGGTTCTGGAAAAATGAAAAGGAGTGGCAACAAGGGAAGAATGAATGGAAATGTGTTATGTACATGTACCAGTTTTCTAAAGTGAACATAATCATTATATGCTGCAAACATGTACTAATAAAAGAAAAAAATTGGTTGAAACTGGAGATCATCATGTTAAATGAAATAAGCCGAAGTCAGAAAGACAACTATTTCAGGTTCCCTAAAATGTACAACCTAAAACAAAACAAAGCAAAATGAAGCAAAACAAAATGACAGAAAGGATAACGGAGACGATTACTAGAGCAGAGGAGGGAAATAAGGGGGAAAGGGGAGAGTGCAGATTAGGGTAAATGGACAGTGGATCTGACCAAATATGTTACATTCAGGTGTGAACATGTCATAATAAAACCTAATATTTTGTATAATTAAGATGCACTAATAAAAATATTTTTAAAATTCTGATTTGGGGACTAAGATTCAATTTATTTTAATAAATATATAATCTATAAATTTATGTTGCACAGAGCTTTATATCAGTGTGAATTTTGTCAAAGATTTTACCCCATTTATTAATGTGAAATGTTTTAATAGATTTTTACCATTCAACCATTCTATTCTTAGAGTAAAAATGACCTAGTTTATGTTTTGTTGTTACTATTTCACCTAGACTTTTCTTTATGCATATTAATAAGTAAAATGGATCTGAAAGGATTTTTGAGAGGTAGACATGCTTTTTAGAATTAGATATCAAAATTAATTCTACATAAAAATTAGTTGCTGCATAAAAAGAGTTTTGATGTTTTCTTTGAGCTGTAGAAATGGAAATGATGTGTTTTGTGAAATTTTGGGAAAACTCATAAACAAAATTTTCCAAAGACTCATTTGTTATGTTGTTCAGTTCTTGTACATTCTAATCAGTGTTTGGCTCACTTGACTTGTGTTAGGCTTAAATTAATATAATAAAGTCTATTTATGACTTGCTATTTTTTTCTTTGTTCATATGTCATTTCTGTTTTATGAGGAAGATTGTTGTGGCATTTTGGTGCAGAGATATTTATAACTATTAAATTTTCATTGTAATTTTTGCCTTTTTCAATATGTCTTTCTCAGTGTTTTATAGTGCTTTGCTCTGAATTTTACATTGTCTGAAATTCCATTTCATCATATTTCCAGTTCCAGGTAATAGGTCTGCTTATCTCTTAGCTTTAAAAGCAACTTTATTTTAGCTATATCTCTTGTATAAAGTGAAGCCTTGCATGGTTAAAATTTTTAATTTTAAAGAGAATAAAACAAAACAAAGCAGATCAGAACAAAGCAATGCCATCAACACAGGATTTCAAAACAAGACAACAGGAATTTAACAATGGCTACCATAATGTCTGTTGTTTTCTTCAAAATAATTGTCCATATCTTCACACATAATGAATTTAAAAAAAGACAAACTAGTATAAAACCATTCAAAACAAAGAATGAAAGCATCACAGGCCTTCAAATCAGACAGTAGGAAAATCAACAATGGCTACTATGTCTCTTGTTCTCTTCAAAATAGCTGTCCGTACCTTCACACATATTGAGATTAAATAATACAAAAAAAACTAAAATCAGTCAAAACAAAGGATAAAAACACTGTTGGACTTCTCAACAAGATGATAGAATATCAACAATGGATACCATAATGTACTGTTTTCTTCAAAATAGCTGTTCATAGCATCACATGTAATAAAATCAATTCTTGTAAATTCTTTAGGAAAATCTCTAGACATGTATCAGCCTATACATGTACACGTATCCTTTCTGTGTTACAGCGCAAAACAAAACAAAATAATTATGAGAAAAACAAGAAACAAAAGAGACAAATAAATAACAATAACAAAGAGCCCAAAACAATGACAACATAGGCTTTCAAAACAAGGTAATAGGAACATAACTAAGGTTGTTATTTTGCATAGTTATCTTCAAAAGAGTTACTCAGATTACCAGATATATACCAGATATATAGAAAATTGATCTAATCTGGTAAATGTTAACTTTTTTGTTCCAAGAACTAATAAAATAAGTAGCATAATCATTTTAGCTATCTTAAGTGTGCATATACAAATTTATATCTTTTTTCTTTTCCCTTCTTTCTTTTTCCCTTTTCCCTGAGTTATTATTTCAACTTTGAGCAATTTATTACCCTTTCATAATATTTATTGAACATTTTGGATGCTATTTACTCTTTCAGTTTCTTACACTACGGAGACAATACAGTATTTACACATGTGAATTTGATGTATTTCACTTATGAGTATGGCCTCACATCGCATTCATTTACCTATAAAAGCCTTGAGTTTATCTTGCTTTATAGCTGACTATATAGCTGACTTTATAGCTCCATTGCATAAAAACACCACATCTTTTTTATTCATTCCTCAGTTGGTGGGCACTAAGGTTGTTTCCAAGATATGGCTATTACAAACTGTGCTGCTATAATCATGGGTGCACATATGTCACTGAGGTATGATGTTTTCAATACTTTTGGAAATATGCCCAGAAGTGGAATAGCTGGGTCAAATGGGACTTTAAATCTGAGCTTTTTGAGGAACCTCTAGAATGATTTCCACAGTGGTTGTACCAGTCTACACTCCCACCAACAGTGCAGAAGAGTTCCTTTTTCCCCACAACCTCTACAGAATTTGTTATTGGTTGTTTTCTTGAACCTGGCCATTCTTTCTGGAGTGAGATGTAATCTCAGTGTGGTTTCAATTTAATTTGCATCATTTGGCCAATGCCGTTGAACATTTTCTCATGTATTTCTTCAGCTGAGAAGTATGTATTCATTTCAGATGCCCATTTTTGGATTGGGTCTTTGAATTTTGGCAGTCTGATTTCTTTTTTTAAACTCTTTATGGGTTCTAGATAGAAATCCTTTGTCTGAGGGATGTTGGCTAAGATTTTTTTTCCAATTTGTGTGTTTTCTTTTCACTCTGTTGGAGATTTCTTTGGACATGCAAGAACTTTTTAGTAAGATGAGTTCACAGTTACTGATTCTGGAAAGTACGTCCCATGCAGCTTGATTTTTTATTCATGAATTTTTTACCTACATCTGTGTCTTCAAGATTTTTACCAACTTTGTCTTCCAGAAGATTTAGTGTTTCTATTTTAATATTTAAATCTTTGATCCATTTTGACTTTAGTTTAGTGCATGGTGATGGGCATGGGTCTAGTTTTATTTTTCAGCATTTGGAGAGCCAATTTTTCCAGCACTGTTTCCAGCACTATTTTTCTTCCAGTGAACATGTTTGACCCCTTTATCAAAGATAAGTTGGCTGAGTGAGTTTGTAGTTGTAGTTGTATCTTTTAATCTATTCCATTGATCTTCAGGTCTGTTTTTATTCCAGTACCATGCTGATTTTATCACAGTAGCTTTGTAGTGTAAGTTCAAGTAAGGAATGTGGTGTGTCCTGCCTTGCCTCTGTTGATCAGAATTGCCTTCACTCATTTAGGTCTCTTCTGGTTCCAGATGAATTTTAGGAATGATTTCTCTAAATCTGTGAGGTATGCAAATGATTTTTTGATTGGAATTGCATTAAATCTGTATAACATTTTTTGGGGAATGGCCATTTTCACAATGTTTGTTCTCCCTATCCATGAACAAGGGATGTCTTTCCATTTTCTGAGACTCTTCAATTTCTTTATTCAGAGTACTGTAATTTTCACTGAATACATCTTTTACTTTATTTGTTAGATTGATTCCTAAGTATTTCATATTTTTTGGATGCTATTGTGAAGGCTGTGGCTTCTTTTATTTCTCCTTCATTGAGTTTGTTGTTAGTGTACAGGAATGCTATTGATTTTTGAGTGTTGACTTTGTATCCAACTACCTTACTGAATTTATTTATTATACCTAGCAGTCTTTCAATGGAGTTTCAGGGATCTTCTACATAGAGTATCATGTCATAATCGAATAATGATAATATAGCCTCTTCTTTTCCTATCTTTATTTCTTTTATTTTTCTCTCTTTTTGAATTGCTCTGGCTAGTGTTTCCAGCACTATATTGAATAGGAATGATGATAATGGACATCCTTGTCTTGTCCCTGATTCTAGAGTAAAAGCTTTCAGTTTTTGGCCATTTAATATGATGCTGGCTGTTGGTTTGTCATAGATGGCTTTTATCAGATTGAGGGAAAGACCATGTATTCCAATTTTCTGTAAGGTTCTTATCATGAATGAGTGTTGAACCTTATCAGAAGCTTTTTCTGCATCTATTGAATTGATCATGTGATTCTTATCTTTGGCTCTGTTGATATGGTATATTTATCACATTTATTGATTTTCATATGTTGAACCATTTCTGCATTCCTGGACTGAATCCCACTTGATTGTGGTTTCTGATCTTCTTGATGATTTGCTGCATTCTGTTTGCCAGAGTTTTATTGAGAATTTTTGTTTGCATCTAAGTTCATTAGGGAGATTGGCCTATAGTTCTGTTTTTTGGTTGAGTCTTTCTCTAGTTTGATATTAGGGTAATACTTGCTTCCAGGAATGAGTTAGGGAGAATTGCTTCCCTTTAATTTTCATTGAAGAGTTTGAGTAGTGTTGGAATTAAGTCTACTTGAATTTCTTGTAGAATTCTGCATTGAATCCAACAGGACCTAGGCTTTGCTTTGTTGGCAAAGTTTTAATTACATTTTCAATGTCATTGGTTGAACTTGGTCCAGGATATGTAGTGATTTCACCCTTTTCATTCCTTATTGCTTGAATTTGGGTTTTTCCTTTCCTTTTTAAAAAATGGGTTGGCTAGGGGCTTAATAATTTTATTTATTCCAACTTTTTGATTCATTGATTCTTTGTATTATTTTCTTAGTCTTTATTGCATTAATTTCTGCTCTCATCTTTATAATTTCCTCCCTTCTTTTGGCTTTTGGCTTCACTTGCTCTTTTTTTCCTAGATCTATGAGGTGTAGCATCAGGTTGTTTGTGTTCATTCTGTTCTGATTTGGGAATTCACCACAATAAATTTCCTTCTGAGGACTGCATACCACAGGTTCTGGTATGTTGTATTTGTATTTTCATTTGGTTGCAAATATTGTTTAATTTCTTCTTTAACTTCCTCTGTGACTCACTGATTGTTCAGGAGTGTATTATTTAAATGCCATGTGTTTATGGAGTTTTTGCAATTTCTTTTGTAATTAAGTTTCATGGCAGTACAATCAGATAATATGCATGGTATAATTTTGATTCTTTTGCATTTACTTAAGCATGTTCCATGGGCTAATATATGGTATATTGTACAAAATGTTCCATGTGCATCTGAGAAAAATGTATATTCTTTTGTTGTTGGGTGGAACACTTTGTAAACATCTATTAAGTCCATTTGTTCACACGTTTGATTCAGTTCTGTTAGTTCTTAGCTGGTTTCCTGTCTGGTTGGTCTGTCTCTTTGTGTCAGTTGGGTGTGAACATCTCCCATTATAATTGTGTTATTGGTTATTTGAGTTTTCATTTCTATTAATATTTGTTTTATATAGCTGGGTGCTCTCGTATTTAGTGTATATATTTTTAAGATTGTTATCCCTTCTTCTTAAAAATTTTCCCCTAATTAGTGTGTAATGACCTTCTTTATCTCCTTTGATCATTCTTGGCTTGAAGTTCACATTGTCTGCGAACAGAATGGCTACCCCTGCTTTTCTTGGGTGGGGGGAGTTCCTTTGGGAATTCCTTTTGCATGAAGCATTGTTTTGCATCCTTTGACTTTCAGTCTATGAATTTCCTTTTGAGTTGGATGGGTTTCTTGTATACAGCATATGGTTGGATGTTGTTTATTGATCCAGTCTGCCAGTCTGTTTCTTTTAACTGGTAAATTGAGGCTGTTTACATTCATAGTTATAAGTGATATATATATATATATATATATATATATATATATATATATATAGCATATTTTTGTCATGTTATCTTTCTACTGTTGGTTCTTTACCTTTCCCCTCTGTGTAATTGTTTGCCTTGATTAGTGGTTTTTTTTCTGTTGGTGTTCTTGAAATTATAGCTATTTTTATGTCTATCTAGAATATTTTTCAGTATTCTTTGCAGGGTTGGTTTTGTGGTCATGAAATTCTTCAGGTGTCCTTTGTGGAATTATCTTTTTTCTCCATCAATTTTGAAGGACAATTTTGCAGGGCACATCAGTCTAGGTTGGAAGTCATTATCCTTTGGGATTGAAATACTTCACTCGATGCTGTTCTTGACGTCATTGTTTATGTGGAGAAGTCTTCCATGATTCTGATGGGCTTTCTTTTATAGGTGATCTGTCTCTTCTGTCTAACAGCTTTTAATTCTGTTCTTATGTTGAATTTCTGAGATGTTGATTACTATATGTCTGTGTAGATTTATTTTGGTTATGGGTAATTGGAGTTCTCTACATGCTTCACTTATCTATATGTCAGTTTCCTTTCCCATGTTTGGGAAATTTTTGGCTATTACTTCTGTAAGTAGTCTTTTGATATCATTTGTCACCTTTTTCATTTATATCTATCAATCTTATATTGTTTTTCATTGCATTATCTTGCAACTGTTGAATTGTTATTTCCTGATTCCTTGTTATTGTTAAAGATCTTTTTTTCCCTGTTCACTAGCTACAATCTTGTTTTCAGGGTTTGAACATCTATCTTCACTTTCATTGAGGAAGTTTTGCCATCTTTTGATGGAATATTTGATTTCCTGGGTATCTCTTTGAATCTGTTTCATGCATTCTGTTTCTTTCTTATATTGCTCATTCAAGGTTTCCATCTTTTTGTAGTTCTCCTCAATTTTTTTTAACTATGTCTTCTTTAGAATTCTTTTATTACATTTATCATTTCTTCTTTTACCTGAAAGATTATTTCTAATTTCTTACAGCCTCACAGGGTTTTTTTCTTCAGTTGCTATCATTTCCAATGTTTCAGGTGTATGGTTTACATTTTCTTCAATGTCCATGTCTCCTAGGCTTGTTTGGGATGGGCTAGAGGCTTGAGATTGCATTTTGCTCTTGTGTTTTGTCTTTTTCCTGTTTTCCCTTGGAGAAGCTGAATGCATAGTCTCAGTTGCTTCCTGGGTTGAGCATATCTATCAGTACTGCAGGGAGTTTCTGCAGTTGAGTAGAGGTTGTTACTTAGGCCTTACCAGGTCCTTAGTGGCTCTTGAAGGCTCCTCAAATTTTAGGAGTACGCTGGGTGGGCATTTAGTACACCCTACATGGTAATAGGAAGCTCCCCAGCTGTGGGAGGTTGCTGGGTGGGACTCTACCAGGTTCTGAGTGACAGACCAATGCTGACAGTTAGAATAAGTAAACCATGCAGGCCTTCAGCTCATGGTACGTGGTGCGCCAAAACTCCACAGCTGCTTGGGGTCACTGGTCGGGGCCTTACCAGGTTCCAAGTGAGGTGCCAAGGTTGAACAGCTGAATAGGGTTCATTTGCAGACCTTTGGCTCCTGCCGCCAAGCTCAGATGATTTCTCAGTCATTGGGGACCACTGGGCAGGGCCCAACCAAGCTGTGAGGGACCTACTCCAAGGTGCATGACTGACTGGGGACACTGTGTGGGGCCTACCAGGTTCCGAGTGGGTTGCCAAGGTTGCATGGCTCTATGGGGTTCGCTGTGCAGGCCTTTGGCTTGTGCCACTGAGCTCAGGCAATTCCCTGACAACTTGAGGTTGCTGGGCAGGTCCCAACAAGGCCCCAGGAGAGCCATCTGAAGGTCCGTGCTGACTGAGGATACTGCGAGGGACTCTACCAGGCTCTGGGGGAGGTGCCGAGGTTCACTGCTGGATGGGGTTCACTGTGTGGGTCTTCAGCTCATTCCACTGAGCTCAGGTGATTCCCTGACCACTCAGGGTTGCTGGGCCAAACTTCACATTTTAAAATGAAGGTATTTGACAAACTCTTTGTAGTAGCGGTATGTTAAGTACATTTGTGTTTATTTATACGGCTGTTATATTGAGTTACAAGGATGTAATATTTTACTATACTTACGTATAATGTTATATTTATTATCTTTTCTTTTGGTGCATTTCTTTCACTCTTTGAAAAAATTCTTTTGATACTCAGAGGTTTTGGAATTTCACTTCAGAATTACATTCATGCTTGCTTCTTATTTACCCTTCTGCTTAGTTTTCCAATTTAAATTTGATGTCTACGTCTCTATTTAACAATTGATTAACTTATTCTGTTTTCTCCTGTTTACTTCCGTTTCTTGAATTATGTTACTTTTGCTTTTTCAAAATATAAAATACATTTTTCATAGTTCTTACTTTTTTTCTCTTTCTACTGTTTAGGCTGCTATAACAAAAATGCCACAGACTTGGTGACTTATAAATAACAAACTTTATTTCTTGCAGTTCTGGAAGCTGGAGTGGCACCCAGCGAGCAAACCATTTGTGCCTCACAGCCATATTTTTGCTGAGTCTTCACATAGTGGAAAGGGCAAAGGAATTCACTTGAGCTTTTATTTATTTATAATTCTATGTTTCTGATTCTTATTGAATACATTTGTGCTGAAGAACTTGTGTGTCTTGTCCTTTTACTTCCTTTCCCCTTCCCTCCCTCCATTTCCCCTCTCTATCCTCAGGCCTTTTCTCATCACCAAAGGATACTTCCCTGTTCCTATCATCTATCTCCATTTTTCTTTATTTATACTTTGAGTTTTTCATGTAAGAGATAGATGTGATATTTAACCTTCTTGTCTGACTTTTAAATTAGTCCTGGACTTAGATTGCATCTGTTTTCCTAAAAATGACTCAACTTTATGCTTATTTATAGCTGAGTAGTCCTCTACTGTATGTATGTAACAAGTTGCAGTTTTTTTACTCATCTATTGCTGGGCATACAGGCCACTTCTAAAGTTTATCTATCATGAGGTGTGCTGCTTTAGAGATTGCTATGTATGTATAACTGCAGCATGATGTCTTTGATTTTTTTTCACATGATACTCAGAGGTATAGCTAAAGATAATTCTCATTTTAGATTTTTGAGGAAACTACACACTGATTTTCATAGTGGTTGTACCAGTTTACATTCCTGCCAGCAATATGGGATGCTTACCCTATTAATAAGGGCTCTCCCTCACGATCTAGTCATGACCCTTACATCACCTTACAGGTGGAGAAGTCAACATATGAATTTTGTGGGCACAGGAGCATTCACACTCTAGCAAGGTTTATGTAATTAAATTCATCAGTCCTTTGACAACGTTTTCAATAATAATTTGGCTGAACATGCCATCCTTTAATGAATTTATTAGTAAAGATTTATGAATAAAGTATTATCTAAGATCATGCAATTATATAACTATTTTCTCTACTCTTGATATTAGAATAATAATATAAAGTCTGTGGTATCAACTGTGTTGTTGAGTTTTTGAAAATGTTCTGGGCTGGGGATTTAGCTCGGCAGGTATAAGCACCTGCCTGGCAAGTGCAAGGTCCTGAGTTCAATACCTGGCACAAAAAAAAAAAAAAAAGAAAATGTTCTCCTAACTTTTGCTCTAATATGTATGTCAAGAAGTAGTCAATGAGACTGGAACTCAGAGCTACAGGCCTGGGCTCACACACACTCGCACACCTTTGCCAGGCAGCCAGTCAGTGAGACCAGCAGTGTGGAGGTGTCTGAAGCAGCAGCAAGGAGCCAGCCGGTGGGGTCTGGAATGCTTCATCGACTGAAGACCAGTCCCGCCCCCATCCGGAGGCCAAGATCAGCTCCGTGAGCAGCACAGTTCTGGGCTCTAACACGGACACCATGACAGAACTGTAAACAGGACTGGTATTTAATATTTTTATTCTCCCTTGTTTAGATGATTGTTTATTCCTTTTCTGTCTGGTTGAATGTGGTCTTTTTTGTTTTGTATTTTGTGGTTATTTTTAAAAATTTTATTTAAAGAGAAAAGAAAGCAAAACAAAAAAGGGTAGAAATAACACAATTTCACAAAAAATAAACAGTAACAAATTGCTAGTTGATAAATTACATACTGCTATCTTAGAAATAGTTGTTTAAGTTACAAAATTGAAACACACAAAGTGGACTTTCGAACAGTGAGACTGTGAAGAGCCCTGTTCAAGAATTCAACAAAAACTTATTAATATGGTTATCTATATTACACACTTAAATGTACATGCAGTTACATCCTTTAGTGTACTTCCTTTTCCTCTCTTTTTTACAATAGCAGTTACACATTTTGGGTTTTATTACTCCCACAGTTCTTACACTAGTTTTTACACTAGAGACACAGTGTGATATTTATATATATGATTCTTATTTAGAATAGTCTCAAGTTGCCTCCACTTACCTATGAAGGCCTCAAGATAATCTTTTTTGGAGCTGAGTAATATTCCATTGTAAAAAAGATCATCCTTTTTATAGCTGAGTACTATTCCATTGCATAAAAATACCACATCTTTTCATCCACTCTGCAGTTGATGGGCATCTTGGTAGTTTCCAAGATTTAGCTATTACAAATTGTGCTGCTATAAACACGGGTGCACATATATCACTGTGATATGACCGTTTCTGTTTTTCTGGGAAAATACCCAGGAGGGGAATAGGTGGTTGAATGGAATGTCCAATCCTAGTCTTCTGAGAATTCTCCATACTGATTTTCATAGTGGTTGCACCAGTCTACACTCCCACCAACAGTGTTCCTTTTTCCATGCAGCCTTGCCAACACAATTGTTATCAGTTGATTTCTTGATGGCAGCTATTCTTTCTGGAGTGAGATGAAATCTCAATGCTGTTTTAATTTGCATGTCTCAAATGACCAGTGATGGTGAACATTCCTTCATATATTTATTTGCCATTTGAATATCTTCATCTGAGAACTGTGTGTTCATCTCAGATGCCCATTTATGGAGAAGGTCTTTGAATTTGGGGGGCTTCTATTTTTCAATTCTTTATATGTTCTTGATATAAGTCCTTTGTCTGAGGGATTGTTGGTGAAAATTCTTCCCCCTTCTGTGGGTTTTCTTTTCACTCTGCTGGTGATTTCTTTAGAAGTGCAGAAACTTTTCAATAATATGAGATCCCAGTTGTTGATTCTCTGAAGTGTTTTCTGTGCAGTTTGCATTTTGTTCATGAATTCTCTGCCTACCCTTATGTCTGAAGACTTTTACCTACCTTGTCTTCCAGTAGATTTAGTGTTTCTGCTTTAATATCTAGAACTTTGATCCATTTAATTTTAGTTTTGTGCATGGCGATAGGCATGGATCTAGTTTCAGTCTTCTGCATGTGGAGAGCCAATTTACCAACACCATTTATTAAAGAGGCTCTCCTTCCTCTAGTGAACATGTTTAGCCCCTTTTTCAAATATCAGGTGGCTGAGTGTCTTTCCAGTGGTGCTTTCATCTTCTAATCTGTTCCATTGATCCTCAGGTCTATTTCTTTGCCAGTACTATGCTGATTTTATCATTGTGGTGTTGTAGTACAGTTTCAAGTCAGCAATTGAGATGCCTCCTGCCTTGTCTTTATTGTCTAGAATTGCCTTTGCTATTCTAGGTTTCTTCTGTTTCCAAATGAATTCTAAGAGTGTTTTCTCTAGATCTGTGAGGTATTTAATGGTTTTTTTGATTGGGATTGCTTTAAATCTATCTAACAGTTTTAGGAGTATGGCCATTTTCACAATGTTGGTTCTTCCTATCCAAGAGCAAGGAATATCCTTCCATTTTCTGATATCCTCTTCAATATCCTTTTTTAGCATAGCATAATTTTCAGCATATAGGTCTTTTACATTCTTATTTAGGTTGATTCCTAAGTATTTCAGTTTTTTAGATGCTATTGTGGAAAGGTGATATTTCCATAATTTCTCGTGAGATTTTTCGTTTGTATACAGGAATGTTATTGATTTTTGAGCATTGACTTTGTATCCAGCTACACTGCTGAATTTGTTTATTACCTATAGTAGTCTTTTAATGGAGTTTTTTGGGTCTTCTACACAGTTTCATGTCATTGGCAAATAGTGGCAATTTAATTTTTTCCTTTCCTGTCTTTGTTCCTTTTATTTCTCTCTCTTGTCTGAGTTCCCTGGCTAGTATTTCCAGAACTATATTGAATAGGAGTGATGATAGTGGATGTCCTTGCCATATTCCTCATTTTAGAGTGAAACCTTTCAGTTTTTGTCCATTTAACATAATGTTGGTTGTTGGTTTCTCATAGATGGCCTTTATGAGATTGAGGTAGACACTGTGTATTCTGAGTTTCTGAAGGGCTTTTATGATGAACACGTGTTGGACTTTACTGAAAGCTTTTTCCGCATCTATTGAGATGACTGTGTGTTTTTTGTTTTTGGCTCTGTTGATGTGGTGTATCACATTTATTGATTTGCATATGTTAAACCATCCCTGCATTCCTGGAATGAATCCCACTTGGTCATGATGTATAATCTTCTTGATGATTCGCTGCATTCTATTTGCCAGTATTTTATTGAGAATCTTTATATCAATGTTCATTAGTGAGACTGGCCTATAGTTTTGCTTTTTGGTTGGGTCTTTCTCTGGTTTTGGTATGAGAGTAATACTTGCCTCCAGGAATGATTTAGGGAGGATTGCTTTCTTTTCAATTTCATTGAAGAGTTTAAGGAGTACTGGCATCAAATCTTTTCTAAATTTCTTGTAGAATTCAGCTCTGAATCCTTCAGGACCTGGGCTTTTCTCTGTTGGTAAGTTTTTAATTACATTTTCAATTTCAATAGCTGATACTAGATTATTCAAAATTGCTATATCTTCTTGGTTGAGCTTTGGTAGTTCATATGTTTCTAGAAATCTGTACATTTCCTCTGTGTTTTCCACTCTATGTGAGTAGAGATTTTCAAAGTAGAGGTATTCATGATGTTTGGAATTTCCATGGGATCTGTAGCAATCTCCTTCTTTTTAGTCTTTATTGCATGAATTTGGATTTTTCTTTCTTTTTCTTGTTAAGGTTATCTAGAAGTGTATCAATTTTGTTTATTTTCTCAGAAAACAGATTTTGATTCATTAATTCTTTGTATTGTTTTTCAGTTTCAATTGCATTGATTTCTACTCTAATCTTACAATGTCCTCTTTTCTATGAAGTTTGGGTTTAACTTGCTCTTCTTTTTCTACAAGCTTGAGATGAAGCATTACATTGTTTATTTGTGCTCATTCCATTTTCTTGATATTGCAATTTATTGCTATATATTTCCCTTTTAAGATGGCTTTCATTGCATCCCACAGGTACAGTACATTGTTTCCACATTTTCATTGAATTGTATGTATTGGTTTTTTTTTCCTCTTTAATTTAATCTGTAACCCACTGGTTGTTCAGAATGTTGTTATTTTAGTTTCATGTATTTATGCAGGTTTTGTGATTTCTTTTGTCATTAATTCCCAATTTCAGTGAGCTGGGGTCAGATATTATGCATGGGATAATTTCAATACCTTTGCATTTACTTAATAATATTTGATGGGATAATATATGGTCTATTTTGGAGAATGTCCCATGGGCAGCTGAGAAGAATGTCTATTCTGATGTGGTTGGGTGGAACACTTTGTAAACATCTACTAATTCCAAGTACTCACAGGTGTGATTCAGTTCTATTATTTCTTTGCTGACTTTTTGTCTAGTTGATCTATCTCTTTGTGACAATGGGCTGTTAAGATCCCCTGTTGTAATTGTGTTCTTGTGTATTTGGTTTTTCATGTCCTTTAGTATCTGTCTTATATAGTTGGGTGCTCCATATTTGGTGCATATATAATTATTAGTTTTTCCTCTTGAATTTTTCCACTAACAAGTAAGTAGTGACCTTCTTTATCTCTTTTAATCATTTTAGGTTTGAAGTTCACATTGTCTGCAAATAAATATTTGCTCCTGCTTTATTCTGGGTTCCTGTTGCATGGAATACTGTTTTGCATCCTTTGAATTTTAATCTATTATTTTCCTTTTGGGTCAGATGTGTTTCTTGCATACAGCGTATTGTGGGATCCTGTTTCTTGATCCATTGTGTCAACCTATTTCTTTTGATATGTGAATTAAGGCCGTTTATATTTATGGATATAACTGATGTGTACTAGCTTGACTTTGCCATGTTATGTTCCAGTTTTTTACTTTTTGCTTTCCCCCCTTATTTAATTGCTTGTGCTACCTAGTGGTTTCTTTCTGTTGTTGTTCTGGGGATTGTGATCATTTTTATCTCTATTTAATATGTCTTTTAATACTTTTTTTAGGGTTGGCTTGGTGGACATGAATTTCTTCAGCTGTTCTTTGTCATGGAAGTGTCTTGTTTGTCCATTAAATTTTTTTCTTTTTTTCTGGACTGGGGATCAAACTCATGACTGCATGCTTGCAAGGCAGGAGCTTATGCCACTGAGCTAAATCCCCAGCTCTCCATTAAATTTGAATGAAACCTTTGCTGGATACATCAGTCTGGGTTGAAAGTTTTTTTCTTTTCAGGGCTTGAAAAAACTCACTCCAAGCTCTTCCTGACTTGAGGTTTTGTGCTGAAAAGTCAGCCGTGATTATAATGGGTTTTCATTGATAGGTGAGTTGTGTCTTTTCTCTAACAGCTTTTAGTATTGTTTTTATGCTGCATGTCTGGGATCTTAATTATTATATGTCTGGGTATAGATTTATGTTGGTTGTGACTGTTTGGTAGTCTACATTCCTCATTTATCTGCATATCCAATTTTTTCCACACGTTTGGGAAATTTTCTGCTATTCTGTGAATAGTTTAGTTCTGTCATTTACATTGACTCCTGCATATTCCCTGATGCCTATCAGTTTTATATTGTTTCTCTTGGCATCATCTTGAAGCTTCTGGATTGTCATTTCATGCTTCTTTATTGTTTTTAAAAGTTCTATCCTTTCATGATCACTAATTGTGATTGTGTCCTCAAGGTCCAAAATTCTATCCTCAGTTTCATTTTAATGGTTTTGCCAGCTTTCAATAGAATTTTTTGTTTCTTAGATGTCTCTTTGAGTTTTTTCATGAATTCTGCTTGTTTTCTATATTGTTAATTGAAGATTTCCATCAGTTTCCCATGCTCCTGTACCATTTTTATCTATTTATTTTCTAGGTGCACTGAGCAACTCCTTTGATAAGGTTGTTACTTCTGTTTTTACATGAGAGATTACTTCTAATTTGATATCCTCTATTGTCTCATGGAGTTGTTTTTTTTATTTCACTTGGTATCTTTTCAGAGATTTCTGGTGTGTTACTTTTGAAGTCCTATATTTCAGTGCCTTCTGTACTTGCTCCTGGTGGACTAGATGTTTGAGATTTCATTTTGCTTTTTCATTTTGCCATTTTCCCCTTTTGGTTAATATTTGGTCCTTCAGTCCCACTAGTGTCAACTGTTGGTAGTGTGTATTTTGGGGTCCTTGTGTAAGGCTGATGTTCGTCCAATTGCTGGTCCCACAAGAAAAAGGTGGGCCAGTCACCTGAATCCCCCCTGCAATCCTCAAGGTCTGTTGAGTGAGTCCTATGTTCTTCCTAGGCTGGCAAGCCTAGGAGTACTGATGCAAATCAACCCTTAGTTCCTGCTGATATTATGTCTTCAGGTTGTTCAAAGTCAGCAGATCTCCCTGTTTATAGTG
>PVJX010027798.1:0-24512 GCA_004027295.1 Dolichotis patagonum
CAACTTTTTTATCCATTCCTCAGTTGATGGGCACTTAGGTTGTTTCCAAGATCTGGCTATTACAAATTGTGCTGCTATAAACAGGGGTGCACATATATCACTGTGGTATGATGTTTTCAGTTCTTCTGGGAATATGCCAGGAAGTGGAATAGCTGGGTCAAGTGGGACTTCCAAACCCAGCTTTTTGAGGAATCTCCAGACTGACCTCCACAGTGGTTGCACCAGTCTACACTCCCACCAACAGTGCAGAAGAGTTCCTTTTTCCCCACAGCCTCTCCAGCATTTGTTGTTTGTAGTTTTTTCTATCCTGGCCATTCTTCCTGGGGTGAGATGGAATCTCAGTGTGGTTTTAATTTGCATTTCTCTAATGACTAATGATGATGAACATTTTTTCATGTATTTATTTGCCATTCGTATTTCTTCATCTGAGAACTGTGTATTCATTTCCGATGCCCATTTTTGGATTGGGTCTTTGAATTTCAAGGGCCTGATTTTTTTTAATTCTTTATAAGTTCCAGGTAGAAGTGCTTTGTCTGAGGGACAGTCCATTAAGATTTTTTCCCCATTTGTAGAGTTTCTTCTCACTCTGCTGGAAATCTCTTTTGACATGCAGAAATTCTTTAATAAGATGTGGTCCCAGTTATTGATTCTGGGAAGTATTTCCTGTGTGGTGTGATTCTTGTTCATGAATTTTTTACCTACCCCTATATCTTTGAGATTTTTACCTACTTTGTGTCCCAAAAGATTTAGTGTTTCTGTTTTAATATTTGGATTTTTGATCCATTTAGATTTTGGTTTAGTACATGTTTAGATTTTAGTTTAGTACATGGTGATAGGCATGGGTCTAGTTTTAGTTTTCTGCATATGGATAGCCAATTTTTCCAGTACCATTTGTTAAAGAGACTGTCCTTCTTCCAGTGAGCATATTTGGCCCCTTTTTCAAAGATAATGTGATTGTGGTTGTATCTTCCAGTCTATTCCATTGATCCTCAGGTCTGTTTTTATTCCAGTACCATGTTGATTTTATTACAGTAGCTTTGTAGTATAATTTCCAGTCAGGGATTGTGATGCCTCCTGCCTTGCCTTTGCTGCTTAGAATTGCCTTTGCTATTTTAGGTCTCTTCTGGTTCCAGATAAATTTTAGGAGTGATTTCTCTAGATCTGTGAGGTATGTTAGTGATATTTTGATTGGGATTGCATTGAATCTGTATAGTAATTTTGGGAGAATGGCCATTTTCAAAATGTTTGCTCTTACTATCCCTTAACAAGGGATGTCTTTCCATTTTCTGAGGTCCTCTTTGATTTCCTTTCAGGGTTTTATAATGTTCCCTGTATAGGTCTTTGAATTCTTTTGTGAGATTAATTCCTAAGTAATTAATTTTTTTTGGATGCTAGTGTGAAGGGTGTGGCTTCTCTTATTTCTCTCTCAGTATTTTTGTTGTTATTGTACAGGAATGCTATTTATTTTTGAATATTGACTTTGTATCCAGCTACATTGCTGAATTTATTTATTATATCTAGGAGTTTTTCAATGGAGTTTGGGGGTCTTCTATGTAAAGTATCATGTCATCTGCAAATAATGATAACTTATGTTCCTCTTTTCCTATCTTTATTCCTTTTATTTCTCTCTCTTGTCTCAATGCTCTGGCTAGTATTTCCAGTAGTATGAAGAATAGGAGTGGTTATAGGGGACATCCTTGTCTTGTGCCTGATTTTAAAGTAAAGGCTTTCAGTTTTTGGCCATTTAATATGATGCTGGCTGTTGGTTTGTCATACATGGCCTTTATCATATTGAGGTAAAGACCATCTATTCCAATTCTCTGTGAGGTTCTTATCTTGAATGAGTGTTGGACCTTATCAAAAGCTTTTTCTGCATCTATAGAGATGATCATGTGGTTCTTACTTTTGGCTCTATTGAAATGGTTGATTACATTTATTGATTTATGTATATTGAACCATCCCTGCATTCCTGGGATGAATCCCACTTGGTCATGGTGTATAATCTTCTTGATGATTTGCTGCATCCTGTTTGCCAATATTTTATTGAGAATTTTTGCATCTATGTTCATTAGGGAGATTGGACTTTTTAGTTGGGTCTTTCACAGGTTTTGGTGCTTGAATAATATTTGCTTCCAGGAATGACTTAGGAAGAATTGCTTTTCCCTTTCAATTTCATTGAAGAGTTTGAGGAGGGTTGTAATAAAGTCTTCTTTTTATTTCTTGTAGAATTCCACAGTGAATCTGTCTGGGCCTGGGCTCTTCTTTGATAGCAAGGACTTAATTACATTTTCAACTTCATTAATAGAAATTGCATTATTCAGCATTTTTACGTCTTCCTGATCCAGCTTCAATAGTTCATATGTATCTAGGAATCTGTCTTTTTCTTCTGTGTTATCGAACCTATGAGAGTAAAGGTTTTCAAAATAGGTGTCGATGATGTTCTGTATTTCTGCTGAGTCTGTAGTAATTTCACCTTTTTCATTCCTTGTTGCATGAATTTGAGTTTTTTCTTTCCTTTTTTAAATAAGATTGGCCAGGGGCTTATCAATTTTATTTATTCTTTCAAAGAACCAACACTTTGATTCATTGATTCTTTGTACTGTTTTCTTAGTCTCTATTGCATTAATTTCTGCTCTAATCTTTATAATTTCCTCCCTTCTTTTGGCTTTGGGCTTGGCTTGCTCTTCTTTTTCTAGATATTTGAGTTGTAGCATCAGGTTGTTTATTTGTGTTTGTTCTGTCTTTCTGATGTGTGAACTCAGTGCAATAAATTTTCCTCTGAAGACTGCTTTCATTGCATCCCACAAATTTTGGTAAGTTGTGTTTGTATTTTCTTTTGCTTGTAGATATTGTTTAATTTCATCTTTAATTTTCTCCTTGACCTACTGATTGTTCAAGAGTGTATTACTCAGTTTCCATGTGTTCGTGAGGTTTTTGCAGTTGCTTTTATCGTTAATTTCTAGTTTCATGGCACTATGATCCGATAACATGCATGGGATAATTTCAATTCTTTTGCATTTACTTAAATATGTTCTGTGTGCTAGTATATGGTCTATTTTAGAGAATGTCTCATATACTGCTGAGAAGAATGTATATTCTGATGTTGTTGGACAGAACACTCTATGTACATCTCTCAAGTCCATTTGTTCATAGGTGTGATTCAGTTCTGTTATTTGTTTGCTGATTTTCTATCTAGTTGATCTGTCCCTTTCTGTTAATGGTGTGTTAATAGCTCCTGTTATAATTGTATTACTGCTTATTTGATTTTTCATTTCTGTTAATGTTTGCATTGTATAGCTATGTGCTCTGGAATGTGGTGCATATATATTTAAGATTGTTATCTCTTCCTCTTGAAGTTTTCCCCTGACTAGTATGTAGTGACCTTCTTTATCTCTTTGGATCTTTCTTGATTTGAAGTTCACATTGTCTGCAAATAGAATAGCTACCTCCACTTTTTTTTGGTTTCCTGTTGCATGAAATATTGTTTATCACCCTTTGACTTTGAGTCTATGGGTTTCCGTTTGGGTTAGATGGGTTTCTTGTAGACAGCATATGGTTGGATGTTGTTTCTTGATCCATTCTGCCAGTCTGTTTCTTTTGATTGGTGAGTTGAGGCCATTTACATTAATGGTTGTAACTGTTATATATTGGTTTATTGTTGACATGTTACCTTTCTGCTGTTGTATCTTTAGCTTTCTATTCTGTTTAATTGCCTCCCTTGCTTGGTGGTTTTATCCTGTATGTATCTAGAATGTCTTTCAGTATTCTTTGTAGGGTTTGTTTGGTGTTCATGAAGTCCTTCTGCTGTTCTTTGTCATGGCAGTATCTTATTTCTCCATCCATTCTGAAGGACAGTTTTGCAGGGTACATCAGTCTGTGTTGAAAGTGGTTTTCCTTTAGGATCTGAAATACTTCACTCCATGCTCTTCTTGACTTCATTGATTGTGTTGAGAAGTCTGCTGTGATTCTAGAGGTTTTCCTTTATGGGTGATCTGTCTTTTGTTTCTAACAGCTTTTAGTATTCTGTTCTTATGGCGGATTTCAGGGATGGTGATTATTATGTGTCTGGGTGTAGTTTTATTTTGGTTATGGCTATTTGGAGTTCTGTATGCTTCACTAATCCAAATGTCCATTTCCATTCTCAAGTTTGGGAAGTTTTCAGCTATTACTTCTGTAAATATCCTCTTGATATCATTTGGGCTGTCCCTTTCTTTTTCATTTATCCCTATTAATCTTATGTTATTTTTCTTTGCATCATTTTGCAGCTGTTGAATTATTATTTACTGATTCTTTATTTTTAAGTGATCTTTCCTTTCCTGTTCACTGGATGCAATCTTATCTTCGAGGTCTGAAATTCTATATTCACTTTCATTGAGGTGGTTTTGGCAGCCTTCAATGGAATTTTTGATTTCCTTTATATCTCTTTGAATCTGCTTTAGGTATTTTTGTTTCTTATAGTGTTCAATCAGGGATTCTATATGTTTGCTTCATTCCTCTAATTTTTCAGCTGTGTCTTCACTAGATGTGTTCACTACTTCTTTCACTACTTTTATCACTTCTTCTTTTACCTTAGCAATTATTTCTGACATAAATTTCTCCATAGCTTCCCCTAGTTGCTTCTTTGTTTCAGTTGATATCATTTGAGTCATTTCAGGTGTATGGCTTCTATTTTCTTCTGTGTATATGGCTCCTAGTCTTTCTTTGGATGGGCTGGAGATTTGAGCCTGCCTTTTGGTCTTTCCTCTTGTCATTTTTCTATATTTCCTTGCTTTGAGCAGTGTTCCCAAGCTTCCCCTGGGTGTGTGGTGAATCACCTCCTGAACCCTCAGCTCCTGGAGCAGTCCTGGATCCCCTACAGGTTCTTGCCTCTCTAAATTTAGAAACAGAAGCTGGGCATGGTGAACTGGGACCAGAAGAACCTCCTGGGCTCAATCCCCTGACCTAGGGGATAGGTGAACTCAACCGCTGGCAGTGCTGTTCTTAATCTCTCCCCTGGCCAGCCCAAGTGGAGTAAGAGTCCCCCTGTGCAGTCTCCACTTCCTGAGCTGAAAAAGGGCCACTGGGCGTGGTAGATTGAGGCCCTGGAAACTCCTGGGACCAGTCCAGTGTCCCTGGTAGCTTGCCCTAAACTCAATCACCGGAGTGCAGGTCTCCAACTCTCCCTGGGGCACGGGGATTCACCTTGCGCAGTCCAAACTCTCCTGCAGGCTCTTGACTGCCTATATTGAGAGACAGAAGCTAGGTGTGGTGAACTGGGGCTGATGGAAACTCCGGGAGTGCAATCCCTTGTCCTCATGCAATCCCAACTTTCCAATGATAAAGCTTTGAAAGATGCTCCATGGATTTGAGGCATTTCAGAAACAGTGAATTCAATAATGACATCAATTATTTCTCTGATGTGTTGCTTTTGACATCTATACTAAAAATGCATAAATTTGTTCAGTGCAGACATTGATATTCTCAGGCATGTCTTAAGATAAATAAACTGAATAAAATATTTTAATCATATTAACATTACACTTGATGCTTTTATCAATCTCCCAGAGTTGCATAAATATTTCCTGAAAGAGGTTCATAATGACAGACAAATTTTACCAGACGACCTGTGCTCTATGTGGAGAATCAAATCTGAGGAAGAAACAAACACAGAGATAGAGTTACTATGTAAAGCTAGCAAGATGCCATTTGTATTCATGTGAGAGTTGAAAGACTCAATGGTATCTCAATACATTGGGAAGTCCTTTGAAATAGATGGATATAAAGTTAGTAAATTCAACCACGGTTTCTCCTTTATTTCCATAATGGCATACATTTTCTCATACACAGAGAGTCACACTTAATCAAGCTACTGGTATTTTTAAAACTAGCCTTAGATATAACAAATTAAAATCTAAACTGTGATGTAGGCCACTATATCTATCTATATATCTATATATTTATATATGGATATATCACCGTATATAATTATATATGGCGATAGTTATATTGTAATATTTGAGCATAGGCTTTTTATTTCTTGTATATAAATAATTGGAGGGGAGTAGATTACTTATATTAACTTTCTCAGTCCTTAAGATACATTTACAATGATAGTATTTCAACATACTACTAACCGTAATGTATTGAAATAAGAAATGGGTCTTTTAATGTAGTGTTTATATCAGTTTATTTTATGATACAAAATAAATTTACTGATGGTATTCTTCCTCATTTTACTTACCCAAAAATAAACCCACAGAGAGCCTCCTACAGTCTTCCACATTTATAATACTTTAGCTACCCAGTCTTTTAGAAATGATGATGAGAAGATTCCAGTTCCAGTCAATCTACTGTGTTTGGTTAGTTAATATGTGCATAAGTCAGCCAGTCATAAGGAAGATAACAGACAGAGCTGATCCATCAAGACCATGAAACACCTGTCTGTTTTACACAGGTAATAAAAACCAACAGAGATAATCTTTAGGCATAAAAGACTTATGCAAACGGGTCCATGCACTTTTTATGGTTGCTATTTAGCTTTTCCATCTTCCCATTCTCAGAATTATAGTAGTGTATGTTTTAATCCTGGTTTGATTTTCTTTTCCATTTGGAATGATTTTCTTTGTCTTATAGAGGAATAAATCAATCTAAATCCACTTAATTTATTTCTTTTGAAGTTTACTGTCCATCAATACTGAATTTAATATCTAACACTGAGGATTACTACATGTCTAATACTATAGTCCATGTCAAATGGTAACTCATTATATTCCTATTGATATTTCTGAGGCAGTAGTGCTTTTTTGTTTGTTTGTTTTTGGTTTTTTAGATAGGGTCCTATAATACCATTCAGACTGGCCTTGAACTCACAGTGTAAACCAGGCTGGCTAATTAGAGAACTCGGCAGGTTGAGCTAGTGACACATATCTCTGGATAAGATATATAGCCATGCCACTGGGACTGTATTGCCAAGTCATACATAAAATCCAAAAGTCTGTATTTGTTGCCTTTTAATATTGGTAGAACTTTTCAAAGAGATAGAGCCTATAATATCTTCTGGAGGTCAGGGGGTGATAAAACCCTGTCTCTGGGAAGTACAGCAAATGTGACGGTGTCGCTTAGTGGCATGGAGATAACTTGGCATAATGAGCCATGTGCCAGGAAAGGTAGATGCTTACTTCAACCATGACCTTTAAAAATTTCTCAGAGATAGTGTGGGAGGTGCTTTTAGGAATGGAATTGGAACAAGATGTTCTTCCCACGAGTAAACTATGAAATGAAACTTTTAAATGGTTTTTAATTACAATTTCTGAGCTCATCTCAAAGGTGCCAGTCAAGCTGAAAAGCAGTGTTGTTTATTTTGTTTTCAGGGTGAGAATTTTCTGGAAATGAATTCTTTGCTGGATCAGGAGCCAATTTAGTCATTCTGAAGGGGAAAACAACTTTTTTTCTGATTAATATTTTTAAATAAAATATTTTTGAGTGAATTTGAGTTGAGCTCAAAAGTAGTTTATCTCTAAGAAAATTCTGTTACTAATAAAGTTATTTATAAATTTATTTACTGTGTTTAACAATAAGGAAGGTGTTTCGTAGACCACTATTTAAGAAAATTAAGTAAAATTAATTAAGTAAAATTAAGTTTTACTTAATGACTTTACAAATGATGAAACTTAAATAATTTCTCAGTCTTTATATAATTTTCTAAATTTAATTTTGTTTTTCTTTTATGATCAATCCACTGATGAAAGAAAAATTAACTCAATTTACAAGAGAAATGGACACAAATGGGTCTTGTCCATTAGATTCTGAGTCTAACTAGATAGTGAGACTTTAAACTACAACAGTTTCTCATATATATATTTATTAATAATTCACCTGGGATATACAAACAAGATGAGTACAAGAAAACTAAGTAATGGATATTTTGATCTAAAAGTCTGGCTAAAAATGGGTAGAGTATTTTATGAGACTAATGAATAATGATTTGCTCTGTGCAAATTATCCAGAATCAGAAAGATAATCTGAAATTCTTTGATAAATGACAATTGACAACTTTTAGACCCCTTATTAGGTAGGTATGACCTTTACTTCATATTTGGATACTTACAAATGATTCTTTACCCAAACTGGAGAAATATTTGTTTAACAATACTTCATTAAATCTTTCCACAAATTAATGAGGCAATATAAAACAATGTTTCTTCCTACCAGTTTTATTGCTTATATTTATTAGTTAATAAAAATTAAGACACTGCTCCAATATAATATAGTTCACCTACTTTAACATGCATGCTTTTTCACAGTTTAATATTTTCAAAATTAGGATGCATTTCACAATTACACTTGACTACTACTATGTGCTTTGATTTTGTGCACACTCTGATTGTAAATGCATTTAAAAGCATTCAAAATGATTGCATTCTCTGACTTAAAAAAAAGCATTGTCAAAGCATAAAAGCAGAGTAGCAGAGCAGAAATTCAATATCAGGGCAGCAAACATTTTTCTCTGAAAGAACAGTTTGAATTCCATGTTTATTTTTGTAAAGCAACCAATTGTATCATGTATTCTCAGAAGAAATATATGAGCAAGTAAGTAAATCTATGTTGCTATTTTTGAAAAAATATTCTCAGATACTAAGTGATACAACTGATAGCCTAAAAATGTGAATACCTTAGAGGAGATGAAAGAAATTCCAAAATAACTAGTCTGTTGTGATTCATTTACATCATTTTGGACTCTTTAGAAAACATGTGTTATGGAACTATTTCCTACAGGTTTTTCTTCAATCATAATGCTGCACATGATAAATGTTATGCTTGATTTCATTTTAGAGTCCATAAAAATATGAAACACATAGAATATGAGATATTATGATAAGTAACATATATATGCTACTTGCTTATTTTATTTAAATTACTTAGTGGTTTAAATATTAGTAAATTACTTAGTGCTTTAAATATTAAATGTTAGTGGTTTTATTATTTATGTTAGTATATATACACATATATGTATATTTTATATGTACACACATAAACATTTTTTTCTGAGTGACCAATGCACATTACCCATAACCTGCAGTGCCTAAATCACAATTTTGGAGAACAGTTGTATAACCAAAAACCCTCTAAACAATCAATTTATTCACTTAAGTACAAATTCAGTACTTTTTTAAAAATCAAGATTAGATTCTTAAGAAGAAATCATTATCATTTACACACCAACTTGTCTTCAATGACCCTGATTTTAAGGCCAGGGTACCCATGTCTTGACTGCTGGGCAAACCAGCTGCTGATGGCACTTAATCGTGTCCCTCCCTAGGACATCTCCTAGACCACAAATCTATTTGTCCCAAGATTCTGACTTTTCTCAAGACTGGACATGGCCTGTAGATGTAGTGGAAATGCAAAGGCCCCTTTTATTGATTTTCTACACCAAAGGGTCACCTGAGCTCCAGGACTTCCTCTAGGACCCACGTTAAAGCTTCACTAGCTTCCACCTTTGGGCCAGGTTCTCTTTTTGACCATCCTGCCTCACTCATTTCCTTAGAGCTTGTGTCTACCTATGACTTCCTCCCTCCAATAAACATTCTTCATTCAACTTTACTCTAAAAATGCGATTCCAGGAAACATGATGTAAGAAAATCTATCATATTCTGGTTTCAGTGTAAAGAACATTATTTGTGATGGTTTGAATGATAATTCATCTATGGGATATTTTAATATATTTTATTTGTAATTGAAACCACAGTGTCTCATGTTAAAGTAAGAAGATTAGAATGTGGTATTAGTAAGGTAGGGTTATCTTTGGTTTAGAAAGAAAATTAGCCTGATGACACAGAAAATAGTAGTTAATTTTTCTCCTTTGAATGGAGAGTGAGTCTAAAATCACACACATCACTTCAGTTTACATTGGCACGACTGAGTTACTAGCAAGACAGGGTGGGAAAGTAGTCTGGGTCAGAGCCCAGGAAGAAGAAGAAATGAATTTTGGCAAACTGTCAGCTGTGTTTATTGTGCATCTCTAACATTTGGTGGAAGTAAATGAATGTACTCTCAGGAAACACAGAGAAGTAAATGTGTATTTACCCAACCTTCCTGAATTACACTGAAATAAACACAAATGAAAAATTAAATACTTAGGAACTGTCTTAACCAAAGAACCAAAAAGCCTCTATAGCAACTAATTTAGCACTCTGAAAAAAAAGATCAAAGAGGACATATGAAAATGGAAAGATATTCCCTGTCCTTGGATGGACAGGATTAATATTAAGTGGTCTTACCCCCAAAACTGCTATATGGATTTAACACAATCCCAATCAAAATAGCAATGGCATTCCTCACAGAACTAGAAAAAATTATTTTAAATTTACTTGGAATAAGAAGAGACTCAGGACAGCAAAGCAATCATGGGCAACAAGAATAAAGCAGAAGTGCAAATGACCAATAGATGTCTTTCAAAATGCTCAACACCATTTGACACGGGAGAGATGCAACTTATAGCAGCACCCAGATTCTATTTACATCAAAAAGACTGCAATTATCAAGAACTCAAAAAAAATAATGAATGCTGGCAATGAAAGGCAGAGGAGAATAAATAACACTTCTACATCGTAGGTGGGAGTATAGACTAGTACAATTTTTGTGGAAATTGGTACAGAAACTTTCTAAGACCCTTAAAGGAAAAATTCCATTTGAATCAGATATTGTTCTTGTAGCAATCTCCCTGAAAGTAGACATTGTAAGACTATGATAATTGCATACCCATGTTGATGGCACAATTTGTAATAGTTAAATCTTGGGAGTGGCCCATATTTCCATCACCAGATAAATGGATAAAGAAAAGGTGGTATTTGTGAACATTGGAGTATTAGTCAATCAAAAAAATGATAAATTTAAGTCCTTTGTAGGAAAATTGGTGGAGCCTGAGATCATAATGTTGTCAGGCAAATAAAGAAATACATAGTGTATGGTTTCTCCTATATGAGAAACTCAAGTGAAGTAACTTGAAGAATAAAACAAAAGACAGATATAATGATACAGAGAAATAGGGGGAGAATGGGGAGGACAATGAGGGGTAAATGAATTAAGATGACTTATGTATATGTACACATTCCTCATAATGACTGTAATCTTTATGTTTAGCAAACATGTACAAAAGAGAGAAAGAAAGAAAGAAAGAAAGAAAGAAGAAAGAAAGAAAGAAGAAAGAAAGAAAGAAAGAACGAAGAAAGAAAGAAAGAAAGAAAAAAAGAAAGAAAGAAAGAAAAAGAAAAAAAGAAAGAAAGAAAGATTGATTCACACATGAACCTACTGCAGGGAACAAGATTCATTCTAAAGTGAAATTTAGGCATGGTTGCAACCTGATACCAGTATTGCTAAGTCAGACATCACACAATTTCAATACTGTTGGAAAACATAAATAAAATTATATTCTAAAGTAGCCACTACTGCCTCTTCTTGGAAAGAAGAGAGCTAGGAATGCCTTTAAATCTTCTAGGAAATAAATTGTGCTTAAATTCTAAGTAAGACTCCAAATAAAAATTTGAAAGTTGGAAAAAATGAATCTTTATTTGGAGTAAATAGGTGGCACTACTCAGTAAAATGTTGAAAATGAATATAAGAAAAATATGCTACACCGAATAAATGTGCAATAAAAATTATGAAAGCACTGTGGCACTCCCATAATGACTGACAGTCAAGCCATCATCTGGAACAATGACTCAGATAGATACTTGGTAATTGTTCTTTAATGAATGGATGGATTAGTTGATGAGTAACAAGTGAGGCAGAAATGTATAAAATTATAAATATTCATTTTATTATAAATAGAGCATTTCAAATGGGTGAGGAAAAGGTGAATTATTTAGCAAATATTGATAGGAACATCGATTACCTGAAAAAATAGCATTTGTGCTGTATTAGAAGCAATCAACACTAATGCATGTATTTTTGCAAATATTTTAATTTATCAAATAAAACCACAAACTATTAGGAAAACTTTAAAGATTATATTGCTCATCTTTACTAACATGTAATATTAGAAGAAAATGAATTTCAATTGAATTAATTTCTTTCCAAAAGGCTTCAAATTGATTTAGCAGTGACCCATAACCTGAAGATCCAATCCAATACTTGATCTATATACTACTATGTGTTTCTGAGTAGAGTTACATCCACTTAGGGCCTCCCATAAAGCTCAAATTTAATTCCTTTACATTCTTATCCAAAAAGACCTAAGTGGAGAATGCAATTAAAAAGTAATTAAGGTTAAGATTTTAAAAATATACATTTTTCCTGCCTGGTTTCAAAAATCTTTTGTTAGCCTGGTGTGGTGGTCCTTGTCTGTACCTCCAGTGCTTGGGAGGCTGAGGCAGGAGGATTTCTGCAAGTTAGATGCCAGCCTGGGTTACATAACAGAGACTCTGGCTCCAAAAAAACCCCTTTTATTATAGCAGTTCCATATTTATCAAAACAAATAAATTCTGGGGTTTAGTACTATACATTGTCTTTCAAACATCTAAATTCAATCTCATTTGCTGTAGTTTGAACTCTTTTCCTCATATTTATCTTAGAGTAATTAAAAAATGTAGAAATGACTTTATTAGAACTTTAAAGGGAATTTGGAGTTGCCAAAAAGTAAACTTTTTTTCAAGCAACATTAAAATAACTCGAGTCTTCCTTTTCCCCAGAAAGTCTCAAGTATAAGACATAATGTGATGGGGATACAGTGTGCAAGCAAGGTGAAGCCACGTTCTGAGAATAACTGTAACGGCCCTGCAACACCTGTGTCTGGACTCAATTTTGTTGATGCACCTGATGCCTTGTTGACTTGCGTTCACAGGCTGGTGCGTCAGATCCCAGCTACTGTGGGCTTGCTTACTAGTGGCTCAGATTTTCCTGTCCTGAGGAAGATGGCTTGTAAATGACTAGAGATAAAATTCTCTCTGCAAAAGTCAGTGTCCAGCTAATGACTGACACTGGAGTGCAGGATGTCAGCTCCTTGTCCAAGTGAGCCATCGCATGACCTTCTGTGCACCAGCACTCACCCCAGATCAGACTGAATGTGGGCTCCTGCTGAACGCTCACCTCTGCCTAAATTCCCTGAATCCTTTATCTGTTGCCGGTTTTACCTGAGTCACACCCACCCTCCAATAAATCACTTATACAAGAATTCTCACATCAGGCTCTGATATTAGGGGATACAATTTAGACTAAGGAGTAAAAATGGCCTCCACTGAGAAGCTGTTTTACTTGGATTAAAAAAAAAGGTAAAACAAAAAAGAAACTTGTTATTTGAAAATGCAATGATGTTTTATTTATTCCATACTGTTACATTGGTCTAGGTGCATCTAGCCTATGAACAAGCTCTTAAATTTCTGTTTTCCTAGCATATGACTTACAAAAATAGATATTCCTTATACTCATTCAATTTCTTTACCCTATGTAAATTTTAATCCTAGTAGCTTTGGTTACGGCTACCTTTACTTGAATCTAATTTCAAATAGTGAGAAGCAAAATTGCAGTCAGAGTATCTTGAGTTACTCCACGTGCTACCAAGTGCAGAGGGGATCACACCACCAAGCCAAGTCAGCCAGAAAGTGGGTCTCTGTAGTCTTTTGAAACAGAAATACTGAAATCTAAAAATCGCATAAAATAACCATTGGTACAATTAGTCATTCTCTTCTCCACTTAATCATCCATTCAACAAATAGGTATCTTCTATGTGCCAAGAACTCTGCCGGGGCTGAAAACACAGTACATTCCTAGAAGAAGTAAATGTTTCCTTCAAAGTACATCAGTTTTATTAGAGAAAGAAAAAGAGCATTCATCTAATAATTATATGTTACAGGTCTTCTGAAATAAAAAGTAGAAAGTGATCATTGGCTCACAACAAGGCCATCTAACTCAATATCCAAAACATAGCTTCCCAGGGCAAGAAACACCCAAAACGGATTGTGAAGTTTGGGTCCCAGATGGAGAGTGCTTAAGTAGAGAATTCCAGGTAAAGTAAAGTTTAAGTATAAATTCAGAAACATTTGAGGTCAGGAAATTTTGAGGGTATGAATTTCAGTATGGTTGGGCTGGGAAAGGGGAAAGAAAAGTGAGGCAGAGACTAAAAAGGAAAGAGAAGACAGCGTTCAAAAGGTCTTGTCGTTTATAATTAAGAAGACAGAACCTTCTCCCACCCACAATCTCTGAGTCAGGTAATAATAAATTTCTCTTTTCAAGGATACATGGCTTTTAGGAAACAAGGAATTTTAAAGTTCATTAAAAGGTCTATATTCATGTTTTGACCTATGAGATGAAACAAGAGATGTGAAATTAGTAACATTTTTCTGAGAGTCTGGGTAGCAATTGCTGTTTCATTGGTATTTCAACAGAACCTTTTCCCAAATGTCGTTCCGTAATTCTGCTGCATCCTCGTGATTCACCTTCACATAGCTCTGTGACATTTACATGTGTTTTTATTTATTTTCCTTAGACTATATTTGATTATTTTTATGATATGTTGACTTGGCTTGAGTAAGAAGAGTCTATAAGACTCTTCTTTATATATAATTTATATATATATATATATATATATATATATATATAGTCCTTTGTATATAATTATTTAAAATTGGATTCTCTAGTGAACAGTAATTGACACATTGGTCCGCACCAGTTTTCTTTGTTGGATTTTAGGCATCATTTAGATCTCCATGTTCTATGTCCAAAGCTCATTCCACTGCACCACAGCCTTCGCGTTCCTGTCTTAGTCCCTCCAGTGGCTTCAGGTCCTTATAAACCTGAAGGGTATATCAATAGTTAAACTTTCAGTTAGCATCACTATTGTGTATAAACAGAGGCATGGTTTGTATGTCTATGTAGTGTCAGAATGTTTAGTGAATGTGTGGTCTTTTCTTGCCAAAGGAAAGAAAAAGAAAATGAGAAACTTTCATGACTCTGAAGACTGAATTTTGAAATGTTCAAGTTTTCAGTCAATGGAAATATACAAATTACACTAAGATTAAAAACCAGTTAGCAATATCATTCAAATATAAAAATTACTTCATACAAATGTTTGTTTGTCATCAGTGGAATCAATGACCATGTGGTTCTACTGGTTCAATGGAATTATCAAGTAATACACTGAAAAAACATGAAAATAAGTAAAAGAGGTTAGTTCAACTTTGACTATGATAGTGCCTTCAAACATCACATTTTCTAGTACATAAAATAGATTTTGTTCCAATTATCTTTCCTGATGAGATAAAACTTTTTGTGCCTGATGTTGTTCTTATTTGTGTTCTGTAAAAAAGTATATTATTTGAGAAAATGTTTAAATGTCTCACATTTTTCATACACTTCCAAAGAAGATTTTTCTTCACCATATGGGATGTTTGAAGATATTGACATTTTAAATCTATTTTCTTTGTGGTAATCATAAAGGTTCAATTACTTTGTGCAAGACTTCTGTAGAACTTTGATGTCAATTATGCTTGTACTTATTTTTCTGAGTAAGGGGAATAAAAGCAGAGAACAGTGACCCAACATGTGCTCAGAGGACATTCTTTTCAATAGCCCAAATTGAAATATGTGCTGTAAAGACAAATATGAAATGGGAAAGCTTCCTTTGAGTTCCTGTTTCATCTGATATTGATACCACTTTTATTCCCACCTTGGCAACATTTTTCCATTGCATCTTTCCTGTAACTACTTCAGACTTAGACCCAAGATACACAGTCACCATACTTTTAGTTATTGCCTCACTCTCTAAGAGTTTGATTTTTAAAATCAAGTTTATTTTCACTTTGTGTTTTGTGTATTTTTTGAAGTTTTGTGAATTAAAATCAAGTTTATTTTCACTTTGTGTTTTGCGTATTTTTTGAAGTTTTGTGAATATAACGAGAAAAAATGGAAATTTTTGTTGTGAAAATGAAGCATTTTGGGAATGAAGTTTTAATGACTGAATTGTAAAGAGGTCAGTGGGAAAATCCATGGGAAAGACTGCTTCACAATTCTGTTCCATTCAAATGCATTTGTTTTCTAGATGTTAATGGCAGAAAAATCTTGAGGTATTTCTGTCAAAAGGCATGCAGGGCTGGGGTTTGGTTGTACGGGTGATAGAAAAACTAATAAACTGAATTTGTGCTAAAAAATCCTGATGATTAATAATGACAGAAAGCCACTATTATGCTAAGGCTAGAGGTAAAAGGTTGCAGTTGGCGTGATCTGAGCCTAGTGGCAAAGACTCTCAGCAGAGGAAAAGGTCATTCAGGTCCAGTCTATTTCTTGCTACTTAGTGAGAAATTACCCTTTGTGAAAACTACAAATCTTAGCAAGTATCAGACAAGTACAGAGGCAGCCCTACAACAAACAGCATGACTCAGGAAAGCAAAACATGGAGATAAGAATTGGTACTACAGGAGCTGCAAAGGCCGCCAGGACACTGATGTTACAGGAAGCATCTCCCACAGACAGAAAGAAGAGATGTTCCTTTCACCCTTAAATTACTACGCCGAACTCAATTCAAATTCAGATGGCGTCGGAGTCTGGGAAATTCAAATTGGAGGGGTCAGGTAGTCCGTGAAATGCAAAAGAATAGAAGAATAATAGGTATCTACAGTGGCACTGTAGAATACTGACATGGTGAAGCCTTGCATGGGGATTCTTGCACATAGGGTTATTTGAAAAGTGCACCTACAAAAGACTGATGGGAGTGGGGTAGAGCAAAGCAGGTGGAAGACAAATCTAAGCAGAACAACAAGTGGATGCTAGCTTTCTGTCTCCATAAAAAACAATTGAAGCAGTTAGTTGCATCTCAAAGCCAAGGGCCTTACCCTTTATCCCTGTGAGTCAGTTGCTTGCTGAAGTTTGTGCAGAAGTTGAGGCAGCTCTTGTTTGATGAGAGGAATTTCCGAGGAAAGAGAGAGTCAGATGAAAAAAGAGAGAGTCAGATGAAAATCTGCCAACACTCACAGGAAGCGATGCAGGGAGGATCTGCACAGGATGATCAAGGTATCCATGAGCAAACAGACAAATGAGTGGTACCATCAAGGCTGGAATTGCAACAGCATAGAACAAAAAAGTTTTTAAAGTTTCTGAAATGAATGAGTTATGTGACATTAGGAGTCTACACTGAATTAAAATAGCAGTCATGAATTGCATTAGAAAGCAAAAAAAAAATCATTAGAAAATATTGCAAAATTCAGAAAGGAATGAGCACAGTGATTCATTTAAAATGAAGTTTATAGATGATTTCAAGATGTTATGATATCTGATTCTGAGAGATTTCTGGGGAAATTATTCCTTTAACAGAAATTGGGAACCAAGAAGAAAACCTTTTTAAGGAATGATGACCTACATATTTGAAACGGCTATAGAAAATCCAAACAGACATTTTCAGTATTATTATCAGAATTATGTACAAAGAAAATACTAGGTCATAGTGGTTTTTTTGGTTTATTATATTAGAAATGTAATATTGAACATATCTTAGTGAAATCATCTATATAGATAGATTTAGTATTTATCAATATTGGATAAAATTACAGAGTATATAAAATAGCTATGAACACACTTCAGGAATTCCCAAATAGAAAAATATAGGTAGAAGAAGGGCAGAGGATAGGACAACAAGAGAGGAAAAGGGGATAAACTGGAAAAGAAGAGGCAAATAATATTTATTATAGATCTTTGATGCACCAAAAACAATGAGCTAGGATTCATTGAATTAGAAGCAGTATTTAAACTTCCTCTCAAAGAAAAAAACAAATAGAAAACCAGGATATAAATCTCCCTTTAAAATTACATTTAGTTAAAAGAAGAAATAAGTCAAACCAGTTGGACCTTGAAGAATTTTTAGTATACTGAACTATAACTCCTTTTATTGACTGGGGAAAAAGTCAAATACTGTAGGGTATTTATTAGTCATTGAAATATGTAAATATAATTTTTATGGCCTGTTTTGATATAGAAATCTTCACAGTAAGTCTATCAACATTGCTATCTCTGAAAATTAATAGGTTCTTTCACATGCATAGTCTTCTCTGCAGGGATAAGGTTTACGCTATCAAATTGTTTTACTTCCAAACTTTCCATTATCTAGTCAAAAAAGTTTAGTTATTATATCTTCATAGACATAAATGTTCACGAGACAAGTTGTAGATAATTTTCAGAAAGTGATAAATCATGGTCTGTTTACTTTCTATAAAGATTGTTGGATAAAAACAGCATAAATGTATTATCTGACAATTCTGTGGTTCTTACTGGGCTGATACCAACAAGTCTGTTCCCTGTGATGCTCCATGGGAAAATCCATTCCCTCACTTTTTCCAGCTTCTGGAGACCTCATGCAACCTTTGATGATGGTTTTCTTCCTCCATCATGTATCAGTATCATACTATTCTGATCATTTGTCTATTGTTAATCTCCCTTTCACTACAGCTATAAGGAGGTATTTTTAAGGATCCATGTGACTATTTTAAGTCTACCTAAGCAACCGAGGATAATTCCCCATCTCAAGATCAGCTAAATACTAACCTTAATTTATCTTAATTTTTTTGCCATATCTCAGGCTCTTTTGATATCTTGGGGGGGCTGATATTTAATTTTTTATTCATGAAAGAAATATATGTATACATATATCACTTCAAATATAACCAAATTTACAGTGAGATTATTGATTTTCCCTATTCAATTTGCTTCCTAAAGAAAGGAATTTTCTCTACTTAGTACATATTATAGGAACCTCAAAGAAATGTCTTGGCACACTTGGAATCATAATATCTTTGATCCCACTATTTACAAGAAATTTGAAAGAAAGGTACTTCTGAAAATCTCTGGACATGAAGCTCAATGTGAATTTTTTTCTTTCACACTGTTTTCTCAGTTATTTTTGCAACAATTAGCATGCATAATTTTTATTTTCAAAATGCAGATAAAGAACCTGTGGTTAAATCTATAGCTTTTTTGAGGGGCTTTAATTATTTCCACTAATTTTTAGTGTTTTTTTATTTTTTAAATCGGTGATGTCATCAATAAGATTATTTATTGAGGATTCTTTTTGTCCTATTTGAAAGTAAAGTTGAGAGGAGTGTTTGTCTGTTTTTGCATTAGTTTAATGTTGCTCTAAAATCTAGGACCATGTCAACCACCTTTGTTTTATTTCACTGTGATCTTCAAAGATGACAAAGAAATGGAAAGACTAAAGATGGTGGTAGCTATGGAAGCCAGAGAATTGTAATAACTTTCTCTGTACTTAAAATGGTCCAGTGAGCCTGCTCTATGGCATCTTAAAACAAAATGGACAAACTAACTGTAATCCGTTGGTCAGTGACGTGGTTCTCCCTTTTTAGCATCTACATTAGCGCCCAAGTAAAGGAAGAAGGTAAGTTATGAAATATACTCACACATAGGTGAGTAGTGAAAGGCATTGAGGCTAACAAGTATTAAATATTTTCTATAACATAAATGATAATATAAATTATATATATATATTAGAGTTATATGAGGGGATTCTCTAGGGGAAATGGCTCCTATGATTACGGAGACTGAGAAGTCCCACGGTAGGCTGTCTGTAAACTGGGAACTCTGGAAAGCTAGCAGCATGGTGCAATCTAAAGGCTGGAGAACTCGGAGTCCTGATGTCCCAGGAAAGGAGGAATGCTGCAGCTCATGATGTGAGGGAAAAGAGTGCACCTTTCTTCTTGCTTTCTGCTTTATACAAATCTTTATCAATGAAGTGAGGCCTGTCTCCAAGGAAAGGGAATCTCCATTACTCAGCCCATTGATTCAAACGCCAGCCTTTTCTGTCAGTCCTTTAACGTCCTCACAGATGTGTGCAGAAATAATGATTTATCGGCAATTGAATTTTTCTTAATCCTAAACTCTAAAATTAAACATCACACTTTTGACTGAACTTTAGCAGGACTTCCTCTCATATTCAGAGAAACATGATAAGTAGCCAGCTTCCCACTGGAATGAAAATTCTTTTGAGTGTGAGAATTACCAAAAAAACCACTGCAACCAAAATTTTCTCTAACTCACTAAGGCTATTTGCCAAGTTTCTGATAATGGCTGATGTATTATAATTGGAAATTTCTTTGTGAACATCATTCAAAGTAGCAACATGATGAATCTTGTTCAAACAGTGTAAAGTTCTGGTTCCTTTTCAGACTTTATTTACTACTTTGCTTCCTTGCCAGTCTCTCTCTGGCTCCACTTTGGCTTCCTTTTTGCCTTCAAGAAGCTCCCACCTCAGAGTCTTAGCATTTCCTTTTCTGTTTTCTGAAATTCTTTCTCCCCAAACACCCACTTCTGTTGCTCCCTTTCTTTTTTTTATAATGTTATTTAGATGCTGCTGTCTTAGGAAGGTCTTTTTTTGTCTACACTTCATAAAATTTCAGTGCCACCCATCTTACATTCTGCATATTCTTCTGCTTTACTATTTTTTGCTGTAATGTTATACATCATCTATATTATCTGCCCCACTGGAATTTAGAATTTCAAGGCAGGTAATGTTTGGTTATTTTTTTAGTGCTGTATCTTCAGCATTAGAGTAACCCTGAGCACTCAATAAATACGTTAAGTGTGTGCCAAATATATGTTAGGATTTAAATGATACCTGATGTAATTTCATAATTGCAGTGGATAGCTTTACCACATTCTTAGGCAGTGAATTGTACAATGCTGAATCTCTTAGTAGGATAACTCTCTCTCTCTGTCTCTCTCTCTCTCTCTCTGTCTCTCTCTGTCTCCAACTCTGACTCTGTCTCTCTGTCTGTGTATCTCTTTGTTTCTCTTTTCTTTACCCTCTCTTCTCCCAGCTCTGTTTTCCTCTCCCCTCCCCTGCTCTCCTCTCCTCTCCTTTCCTCTTTCTCTCTCATTTTTTCTCTGCCTTCCTTCTGTGCATGTTTTTGTTTTTGCTTGTTTCTTTTGCTTTTGTTTTGTAATTCCAACGTGGTACAGAGAGTCACATTAATGACTGTTAAATTTACTGTTAGTTTTAACACCTGAGGAAGGCATTGGAAAAATTTTACCTGAGTTTAAAGAAATGTACTCTATTAAGCAGTTTCTGGTTCTGAAGGCTTTTTGATTTTATGTAATAAATTACAAAATGTTGTACAAGTTTACCATAGTGAGTGACTCTGCAGGGAGGGAATCATTGGGAAGAGATTTAAGTGCTATCTTAATAAGAGAGAGTTAACCATACTTAATCGCGTTTCAAACAGCTTCACTATATTCAGAACAAGGAAGTTTACGTCCAAGAGGAAACATAAATGCTTAGGAACTTCTTTCTCTCTAAAGAAGCTTGGTGTATGAGTTGAGTTTCTGGCAAAATGGTCACTAATTTAGTTCAGCCAAAATCTTGATCTAGATCTCTGCTTCTGGTTTTGGGCAACAGAGATTGAACGTACTAAACGGCAAACATCAAGCTGTGGTAAATGGTCACATGGGTGTTTGTCTATTAGAAAGAATGAAAGAAAAGCTCTCAGCTAGTTGGAGGTGGGTGTTCCACAAGGAGGACATTGCGGAAGTTCAGACTCGAGGGTTTTTATATAGATTTTGCTGCTTGTCTACCTCACATAAAACAGAAATGTCCCTCGGTGCGAGCAGGTCTCTAAAGGTGAGTTCAGATTGCTTCATTTATGTTTTCTTTTAAAGAAAAAAAAAACCAATAAAAACAATGATACAGAATTTCATATTAATATAATACAAAATTAACAGTAGTTAATATATTTCATATTGTTATCCTCAAAGTTGTTAATTTCTTTTAGTTCATTGAAAAGAATGGTTTGCACTTATATTATTTCATAAGTTTTGCATGCCTATATCTTGTAATGCTAGCAACCACTTTCATTTGTATTTTCCTTTCCCCAAGGTCTCTATCATTTGATTAAGGATCTCTTCTTTGTATGTCATTAGGCCCTGATAGTCCATTTTGGGATGCCAGCTCACTTAGGTCCTGTAGTTTAGTTTATATATTCAGGACCTATGCCCTACCTGCCTGATTTCCCCTGTCTCCTGGCTTCAGGATTAGAGACTTAAACTTTGCTCCAGTTGAGTGTAGAGATCTCACTGACCTTTCTGACTTCCTAAGGAAATCTGCCTGTTGGCAGCTCTGCATGTGGGAGCAGCACTGATTGACGGTCTATGGTGACTCTCAGGTTTGCTGTTTATGGGTCTTTCTGATTCTGAAAGTCTTTGTCAATTGTGATGGTATTTTTTGCACATACATACCAATACAATCTTATAAAAAGATCAAAAGAAATCTGGAAATGTCTTTGGAAAATTACAAGATAGTAATACTAGAGAAATTGGTGGATTTTATTTTTTTCATCTTTTTTTCTATGTCTAAGTACCCTAAGCATTCTGAAAAAGTGAATTCTTTTATTAAACAACAAGAATAAGAGTTTTTAAGCTTCTTAAATGTAGGATTCAATATGGAACAGATAAGTCATATTTTTTATTCAGATATCAGAATATTGTCTTATGTTTCTCTCTGTTGCAGGTAGTAATTATTACCTCTTTCTTCTCCTGTAAACTTCCCCAACTAGATCCAAATTTCATCTTCTTTGATTAAATAATCAAGTGGCTAAGCAGAGAAATTTTGAAAACAAAGGATACGATTTTGCAGGGAGGGTACCAGAGATCAAACTCAAAATCTCACATTTGCCAAGAAGGCACTTACGCCGCCGAGCTAAATCCCCAACCCTGCATACAATTTGTGAAAACCCACATAGGTAAGGCTTCCCAAATTGACCCTCAAACTGTAAAAAAGATCCAATATAAATAGTGATACAGCATTCTTAGTGCAATTTTCAGACTCAATGACCAAGAATACTGCATACATTTTCTCTGAGACCTTTTGTCATAATATTGAATAAATCGTGTCCAATGGATTCAGTAATAAAGGATAAAGTGTAAACATAGGCTAGAGGACTTTGATTCTCATGGACAGAAGAATTGGACCATGGAGATAGATTTGCTATGTAATTTTTTGTTTATTAAGAATATATGTCTATGAGATTAAAATGGATAAAATAGACAATCATTATCTCAACTGGAAAAACAAGTTAGTATCAGAGTAGTGTAAATCTTGTTGCTAGCATGTACTCTTGATGTGATATGAGAAACACTGCATTTGAATTTTGTTTTCTTCATTTCAAAAAATTATAGCCACTGTCTATCCATTAGGAAAACCTCAGGAAAATCCACACTGTCTAACATACTCTGAAATATCTGAAAAGTACTTATAAATCAGTTAGAGTCATCAAAAATAAGAAACATTTGAGAATCTGTGACAGCCAAAAATAGCTTAATGAGACAGAATGGCTAAATGTAATCTGGTCTCCTGGATGGGATTCTTGAACAGGGAAAGAACTTTAGGTGAAAATTAAGGGATTTGGATTAAGTATAGATTTAACTGTAACAGTAATAGTGTATCAATATCTATTAGTAATTTAGGTGTGGAGTATATAGGATGTCTGCACTATTTTTATAACTTATGTAAATGTAAAATTTTTGTAAAGTAAAATGTTCAAGTGTCAAGTGAATCAATCAATATAAACATTTTCATGATATTTATTAATGAATATTAGATGGTATTAAAATGGAAAAAATTAGAGATAATACTAGAAGGGCTCAGTGGCCACACATGACAACTGGCAGTGCTACTGCATAGTCAGCACACATGCTGGACAGAAGCTGTGATCACAGAAATTTCTGTCAATTACTGTCGCTGTTCTGCAGAACTTATTTTACATTTATTAATTTTTTATTGTAAGTCAAAATTTTATTTTATCAATTCCTGCTATCTTTCTGTTACCTACTGTCTATTATCTCTCATCTATTTTCATCTCTTTCTGCTTTTTCAAGATTTATAGTGTTTGAATTTTTTTTTTAATCTCTTTGCAGGATAAGAATAAACTAATGGTCCTAAGTGTTCTTTAAAAATTATATACAGCTGAAGATTTAACCACATAAACATTTAAACCCCTAAATTTAACTACATTATAATCTGTAATACTTTTATTACTATTTAGTTCAACATTTGTTCAAATTTCTATTTGCTCTTCTTTTGACTTGGTTGAACATTATCAACTTCTTAACTTTGGAAAATGCATTTTATACAATGTAGATATTGCTATTTAAAAGAAGGGATATTGTTTTTTATTTTCTCACATAATTATATTTCTTTTATCATCTATATGAGCATACTGGAAAGGTATATGTGTTAAAGACTTAGTTCTCAGAGTAGTGCTATTGGGAATTCAAGAACTTTGAGAGATGAGGCCTTTTGAGACATTGTTAGGTCACTGAGGGCCTGCCATTTTCAGAGATTGTGGTACCTGGCCCCTTTCCATCATCCTCCTTGCTTCCTGTTTCTTGAGGTGAGTGGTTTGGTCCTTCATTCACTGCTCCTATGAGCTGTCTTCCTCAGTAGAGGCCTAAAATTATGGAAATATCTGAATTTGGAGGGGAAGTTACAGGACTGTGAGCCAAAACAAACCTTTTGCCAGGCTTGATGGCACAGTCCTGTATAGCTA
>PVJX010027799.1:0-24482 GCA_004027295.1 Dolichotis patagonum
GTTATGGATGAGCAAAGAAAGTAGTTCCTTTTAGGTGGAACCCACCCCTGGTGGAGAAGCTGTGAACACTGCTGAATCGACACAAAGGATTTTAAACACTCTCTACATACAGGACAGAGAGAGACAGAGAAGCAACTCCAATTTGGGGAGAAGTTTTATTTTTAGCAAAGTCCTACCAAACAATGCTACAGAGAGATTTTTCATGAAAGGAAGAGTCACTCTACGTGGCAAACCTCACTATTGTCTTATTTGACAAAAGTGCCACAGCCACCTGCAAAATTCAGCGACCACACCCCGCTCAGTTACAGCTAGCAGTCCTCACCTCCGAGGTAAGATTTGCCACCAACAAAAGGATTCCAGCCTGGGCTTCCAGAGTTTGATCAGTGGCAGAATGCTTGCCTGGCACATGGATTCTACTCCCAGTGCTGCAAACGACAAACAAATTAACAAAAATGATGTCACTGACAGCTCAGGTGACCATTAGCATTTTTAAGAAATAATGCATTTTTAAATTAAGGTGTGTACTTTTATTCCTCACTTAATGGTTATATTGAAATATAAAGATAACCTTTATGTACACTGCAGAACATACACAAAAAATCCTGTGATTTGCTGTGCTGCAGTCTCCCCTTTGTTGCAAGCCTAGAATCAAACCTGAAGTATCTCTGAGGTATGCCTGCAAAACTAGCATTTGTTATTTTCACATACCTGATAGATCTTTGTCTGTAAACAGTGCTGTAACTCTTAATCCAGATTTGTGATTGGTGATCATCATGTAGCTTCTGATTCGAATTGGACATTGCTTTCAACTGAATACATGTGTATCTATGTCCCTTCATGTGCACTAGTCAGTGTTTCCCGAAATACACATATGCCTGCATGTTGAAGTATTGGGTCTTCAAGATAGTATTTCATCAAATTCACCAGTGCCTGCCACATTGGTTTTGGATTTAATTGTGCTAGTGTATGCTTCCCTCAATGCACAAATGCATTAATTCTTTTATTATCTCAACTCCTGCTATTGTTAATCTAATTTTTACCAGTCTGGTGGCTATAAAATATACAAACTCACTACATTGACCTGTACATTCTCTTGATTACCAGTGAAGATGAGTATCTTTTTATAAATCTTTGTCATTGCTTTTGTTTTTTCTGATAATTACCAGTTCATTTTTTTCTATGTCCATTTTTCTACTGATTAAATAGAAATACTTAGGCAAATATTGCTGTCCAAATATTTAGACAAGAAAGTATTTTTCCTCTTTGGTGGTATTTTCCTATTGATTAGCTAGAGATACTCCAGATATTCACTTTCAGTTATATATTTTGAAGGCACTTCATCCTTAATTACAACGTATTTTTTAACTTCCTTTCTCATGACCGGAATTCAAATAATTGACGTTGCCTAGGTACCAATCATTTCTTCCAAGTATGTCTTTTTAAAGAAAGCACTCTTATCTCAAGTTCATATAGATATTCTTCAATACCCTTTACTAGAAGCTCTTAATTTTATTTTTATACTTCTTTAACCCAACTGGAACTGATTTTTATATGGTGTGAAGTGGGTTTCTATTTTTTTAGACAGTTGATCAAATTGTCCTGGCACCATTTACTTTATTACCCTTTAAATCCTGAGGTGAAATGCCACTTCTCAATATATCCAGCTTCCGTATTTGGTCCTGGATCTTAATTTTGTTTATCATCTAACACTGTCCAATACCAGCTTTTAAATAACTGGACTTCCTGCAGAGTCTTGACATCTGGTAGAGCAAATCTATGAAATACTCTTTTATTCATAAATTCCTTAGTTATTCATGACCTTTTGTACTGCCATGGAAATTCAATAACCAATTTGTCAAAGTCTACCACAAATGCTACTGGAATCTTGGTGAGAATTAAAAATCAAAAGATCAATATTACAAGAAGTAAAAACCATAATGGTAGTATATCTGTATGTTTTCTCAAATATGAAAAACTAAAAAAAATCTTTTAAAACTTGACCCATAATTGTCCTTCAATTCTTTTATTAGTCTTAGTTTGAATGTCATATATATATATATATATATACATACATACAATTATAACTGCTTTTCTAACATTACTGGTCTATAATGTCTAATTCATTTTTGTTTGATTGTTCTATCTCATTCTAATAATTGTGGGGTTTTCTTTGAAGTTGCCATCTACAAATAATAGCAACTTTTTTCTTCCTTTTATATTCTTAGGTAATTTTTTCCCCTTAATCTTTTGTCAATTGAAGAGAACCTTCAGGACAGTGTAGTATGTAAGTGGCCATCTGGGTGGGCATTCTTGATGTTTTCCTGATTTCAGTATACAACTTTCATTGCTGTTCATAGCACTCCTCTTAGTAGATATAAACCATAATATCAACATCCTTGTCTTAGCCTCCACTCATCTTTTTTTTAAATTTTATTTTAAAGGGGATAAAATTAAACACAGCAAAACAGCAGAACGGGACATAAGAAAGCAGAAATTTCAAAGCTAGACAACCAGAGATCTTCACTATCTTTCTTATCGTCTCTTGTTTTCTTTCAAATGGTTGTCTGTATCTTTGCATACAGGGAGTTCATACTAAATAACATAGCCAATCTTTTCACAAGATGTGTAGTTCACTGGTTCCCATTTGCTAAGCTGGGGTGGGGGGCATTGGATGGGGGACAGGACGGCATGAGATGTTTGATTCTCAGCCCACACACCAGCAGGCTCACAGCCATCCCCCAGAAAGGGGAGAAGCTCCTTGTTCTCCCGGCACCCCAAGTCAACTGCACGGTGCAGGTCCCGAGGTTCCAGGATTGCTCTCTTGCGGGCGGCAGAGTCTGCCACACTCACTGGCTGTGTTTTTCTTATTCACATTTTTCTAATGAATGTTCACTACTGTATTATACATGTAAAGGAACAACCTTGGCAGACAGCAAACTTTTATGTTTGTTCAAACAAATTTCCAGGGTGTTGATGTCTACTAGTATCATCCTCTGGGGTTCACACAGTCCACAAAGGAGGCGGGGCAATAGATTTCACACCTCTTTTCATTAATGTGTACAAACTAAAGCTGCTGGCAATATGTCAATCACTAATATTGATTATCCCTTAGTACAGGGCCCAGGGTGAGGATCTAAGAGAGGTTATAAAGATGTGTAAACAAGAATTCTGCAGTCTTGAGTCAATCAATTAGTTCCACTGGTTGAAATCATAACTATCAGAAATCATTGTACACAGCGAAATCAGTGGCCAAAGTGGCTCATCCTATGTTACCTCTCTCCTGTTAGTCCTCTAGTTAACTAGAACTACTAACAGACTACATGCCTCTGCTCTTAAGTCTCAGCCACAGACACAGTAATAGATTCTAGTTCAAAAGGTACCTTGTTTTATCGCTGCTCTCACTCTGAGGGTAACAGGGCAGCTAAGCTCCTGTCCTTAGGAACCACCTAAACGTTTTCCCATGCTTGCAATTTTCTGAAACAGTTCTGCAAGTTCTCTTTCAGGGGTGCATTTATGAGACATCATCAAAGACACAGTGAATGCTGCTGCCAAGTGTCACCCAACAGAAAGACAGGTTCGGAAAAACATCGTGGTGTTTTATCACTGGCCCCAGCACTGTGACTTCTGGCTGTTCCCTAAAGCCAACTTGACAGTGAAATGTAGATGTCTGGAACCGATCCAGGACACGACAGTGCAGCTGAAGACACTTTGGAAGGAGGACGTCCAGAGCTGCTTCAGAAAGCGGCAAGAAAGATGGGATGAGTGTTTTCAAAACAAGGAGGAACGTTTTGAGGAGGATACAGTACATGGCAATGTGTCTTTTAACTGCAATAAATTTTTTAAACTTAAATATTCATACCTTGTGCAGTTTTTATAAGAGTAGTCTTACCAAAGTCTTTTTAGACTTTCAGTATCCTGAGCATGATGCAATCATTTGTTATCAATTAAATGTGTTCCCTCTGCCTAACTGAAGCTCTTTGCCTTTTACTTGATATTTTCTTTTGTCCTCTGCCCAGCCTGAAGTCCCTGTGGATATATTCTATAATATATATTCCATTCTGCATATATTCCATTATATACATTTCATTGTATTTTTCCATTATAAATAGTACTCAGCCATAAATTTAAAAAAGAGATTTTCACCTGCAGCCACATAGATGAGCCTGGAAGACACTGTGAAATTCATTATTCCTTTGAGTGAACTGCGTCTGGGACAGAAAAATGAACACTGCATGATCTCACTTCTATGTGGAATTTGAGAAAGTTAAACACACAGAAGCAGAGGGCTTCCCCCCCCCACCCAGCGTGAACACATAGGGCATCTTTACAAGGTGAAACACTGGGTTTGATGAGTCACTGTTCCTTCACCAGCTTTCCTAGTGAATAGTCCAGACTGACCTCTCCCAAACACTCCATCCAAGGCAAAGCTCATTGTACCAGTTGTGGCAACATCACTGTGCCACCTGTGGTGACAGCACCACCGTGAAAATGTGGTTCAGAAGCTCTGCAAGAGTGCATCATCAAAGAGGTGATGGGGTTTGGGGACTCCGTTCACACACTTGTGTGAAAAGCCCATCCACAGAAATGAGGCAGAGGACAGCACCCTCACTCATTTTTCTTCACAGAAAAAGTTCACTGGTGACTATTTTCTGGACTTACAACTAATGAATCAATTCCCTTTTCAGTTCATTACATGACCAGTAGGACTCAGTTCTTCAGAACCGGACATCACTGTACATACACACTAGCATGTACAGTGACTTATCTTAAGGAATTGGCTCCTGTGATATGGAAGCAGGCAAGTGGTGGGCAGTCAGCCTGGAGACCTAAGACAGAGCCGCAGCTGCAGATTTAGGGCTGTCTGCTCACAGAATTACCCAGCTTACCCTAGGGAGCTTGGTCTTTTTCCACTAAGACCTTCAACTGATTGGACGAGACCCGGCCACTCACATTATGGTAGGCAAGCAGCTTTACCTGCCAGGTAATCGGCTCAAAGTCCTCAGATCAAATGCTAATCTCATCAAAACTACCTTCACAGAAACATCTGGAAAGATATTTGACCAAATATCTGAGGACTGTGGCCTAGCCAAATTGACACATAAAATTACTGTCATGGGACCCAAGTGGCTTAGCCTCTCACTAAGACATGTTTCTCCAAGTTCTCACAGGCTGAGGCTGAAAAAAAACATGGCATCACACCAGTTTCCTGACTGTGTTTGGGGGCCTGTCCTCAGCGCCCCAAGGAAGGCTGGCAAGCACTGAAGACGCCATTACCATTTCATGAGTCTACATTGCTGGAATAGTGTGAGCCCAGGTCTCAGGGGATTATTGGAATCTGCATCTGATATTCAGTGTCAGCTCTTTTCAATGCAGTCTACTTGTTCTGAATTATACTTAATATTGACCCCCCAGACAAGTCAGAAATTTCTGCTTTGTTTTCTTTGTTTTGTTTTAACAGATTACAACAAAGAGTTATATTATGTACCTTAAGATAAAAGGGATTATTAAGAAAATGTCTTTTCTTTTTACAATCTCTTTTTGGCTGTGTGACCCAGTATCTCTCGGACAAAACCTCTGAAACTTATATGTTTTTTTCCAAACTGTCTTGGTTATGTTTTTCTTATTGCTGAGGCAAAATGCATGACCTCCAAAATTAGGGAAGGAAAGGTTTATTTAGCTCACAGTTTGTGGAGGTTTCGTTTCAGTCCATAATCAGCTGGCTCCAAGGCAGGGTGGCACAAGGTAGAGGGCAACAGTTCATGGCATCAGGAAACAGCACAAGCAACAAGAGCAAAAGGGGAGGAGCACTGAAAGAGATTCTTTCTGTCCCTTATATTGTATGTGGGCCACACCGAATCGGGTGTGGCACTCATACCCATAATCCCACCATTGGACCATGAGTCATTGATGGTCCTATTCATTCATTCCCTGACTGCCTGAGGCTTTGAGAAGACATCCAGACTCAAACCATAACTCAAACTTAATGAAGAGTGTTTGAAGGCTTTGCCTTTTCTATGCCTTGCATCTAGATGTGCCCCCAACACTTCATGCAGTCATAGGTGGGGCTTTCTAGAGGTATATCTAGAATGAGTGATGTTGTGACGAAGGATGTGATGCTGGGATTGATCCATGGAGTGATGCTATGATTAAGGGTACCCCACCCTGAGCGCTAACCTCAGGGCAGTTATCCTGGATAGAATAGAAGAAAAGAGGGCTGCTGTCACTTCTAGTTGCTTGCTGTTTCCTCATTACTTCACTGCTTTGCTGCCTTCTGCCCATCAATAGACCAAAATGTCTACTGCCCACCAAGAACTATTCCCTTCTGTGGTGAACCTCTACCATGCCACCCTGCCTTGGAACCAGCAAACTGTGGACTGACACCTCTATGAACTATGAACCTAAATAAACCTTCCTTCCTTTAACTTTGGGTATTGGATATTTTGCCTCAGTGACAAGAAAAGTAACTAAAACAACCTTGGTCATCCTAGAACTCTCAGCCAGAGAGCTCAGAGCTCTCAGGCCTTGGATGGGTCTTCTACCAGCTGACTCAATGACTCCGAACCACAGCCTGACCACTTGGCATTGCTAGGACAAGATGTTTTCAGTTCCTTCCAATTTCTCAAAAGTAGTACAGTTGAGGAAGTTCATTCTTAATCACCCTTTCCAGCTGCTGGAAGACAGAGAGAAACACAAGGAAGTACAAGTTCCATATAACAATCTATCCGAAATAAACTAGCTTAGGACAAGGGTACTCAGCACACTTTGAATTATAGTTTCCAACACAAACAACAGTGTGAGATTTTTATTCACCCAACATTTATGGAGCACTTAATAGCACTCCACTAGGCACGTTAGTCAGGACCGGAGTGTGGGTCTTGTTTGCTTCTTAGTCTCAAGAGATTTAGTGGAATTCATAAAAGACATAAAACCACGAGAGAGACGCATCAGCTTCTTCCTAAGTACGTTTGTTACACAATTGAATTTGATCATCCGTTTTAAAGCTTAGTGAAAAACCAATTGTAGAAAACCTCTAATTTAAAATAGAAAAACACAATGATTTCCTTCTACTGGAAATTTAGAGGGGGGAGAAAAAGCCTTATTATCTAATAAATTATCTGCATTAAAAATGCATTAGTAATCAATCTTTATAACTTCTGGTGACAGTTACATTGCTTATTAAAAAACAACACAGTCTCTTTTCTCCAAGCACGCTTTTTATGGTTCTTCTGAAAGAAACTCATTAAACTCAACTGCAGAAGAAGGCAAACTGCTTTACAATAAATTAGTATGTTATAAATAAGAGACTGTTTAGCATAATATTTAAACTGCTATTTTTAATTCAAGGTCTAATGCATTGCTACCCAAAATGTCTATTGCAGAAAACTAAAGGACACAGCTCTTCCTGTTGATTGGTAAACTCCAGAAAGAAGAGTAGACACAGTTTGTCTTTCCTCCTCTTGAAAGGAAACAACAGAAGATTGCTAAGTGCTGTTTAAGGAGCCCACAGAAGGAGCATTTTCCTCCTTCTTTTGAGAGCCCAGTGGGAATAACTTAGCGCCCCCAGTATCCACACTTCCAAAGGTGAATAATACTGATATGTTGAATTTTACTTTAAATGTTTCCATGGTTCTGAGCACAAAGCATCTGGAGGTCCAAACAGTATCATAAAACGAATTAGTTATGGATTTGTTTTATCTAGTTTCAGACAAACAGGTCATTTCTATATTTGGCAACTGAAGAGGCATTGTTTACAAAACAAAAGAAACCAACGTCCCATTAAGTGACTCCTAGCTCCTTCCAGAAACCAGCTGTCCATGCCCCGAGGGACGGGGTAGCAAAGGTGACACGGAAAAGAAGACTGAGGGGCTGCCCCGTGCCATGACATCTGGCCAGGTGATGAGATGGGGCAGAAGGACAAGCGCATAAGGGGAGACCCGAGGCTTTGGGGGAAGGGGGAAGAGACTTCCATACAACGGGAAGCGGGAACACAGAGAGGGTCAGTAACACGACTGAACTCCAGCTGAAGAGTTACAGAGGTAAAGAATGAAAACGGGAGAGTTTTTCCTATTTTGATACCTTTTCCTGCTTCTCCCCTGCTGTGGGCTTAATGTAGCCTCGATAAATTCACTTTGAGACTTAATCCCCTGCGATGGATTCAGAGTCGGAGCCCTTTCAGGACACAGCTCCGCCCCCCTGAATGGGTCAGGGCCTCAGAAAGGGCTGAAGAGGGGGAGGTCAGGCACTGGGACGTCCTCCTGCCCTCCCGCTGGGTGAGAACTCAGCAAGGTCGACCGCATCAGACACCGAATGCCAGCATTGCCATCTTGACTTCTCAGCCTGCAAAACTGAGAAAGAATAAGTTTCTGTTGTTTATGAATCACCCAGTCTATGGAATCTTGATAGCGCTCCATGCATGGACTACGACACCCTGTCCAGCTGCCACTCCAATCAATCACCTTCTTTTACTCTCTTTTTTCTCCTCTCTCTCATCTTTTGGGTGCACACGGTCAGGTCTGCATTGATTTTTGAAGTCACTCGCACAGCCACTGGTGGAAAGAAAAACCTGGGTCCACTATCTCCCTTGCACCTGTCAAAGGACTTTTGATCTGATCTGAAGCTGTTACCCTCCCTGAACCTTGGTTATCATGTGTGAAATGTGGTCCCCAGCATGTACCCCAGATGATCAGATAATGAGACAGCCTACTGGTACAATTTTGTGACTCCTAGAGAAATTACATTGCTAGGCAAGGAGTTTATAACCTTAACCCCTGACGCCTCAGGCCTGCCTGCGGGCAACTACGGCATCCCCTCCACCTGCTCCAAACCCACCTGTCAACACTGATGCTGTGTATGTCTGTTCACAGGACTGTCTGGTGATCAGAATCCCCTGAAATCCTTTTGTAAAAATAGAAATTCTAAGGATGGGTCAAGCTGGAATCTCTCAGGACAGGACCAGAGTGTGACTCAGAACCTGCATTTGGGTTCCTCAGAAGTTCTCTGTCCAATGATTCCAATTGGTCATCAGGCTTAAGCCTCATTTGAATTATGTTTTTGCTATGCGAAAAAGGCCCAGACCAGTGTCTGCTCTCTGTGGCCATCATAGTTACTCTCTCATCGCTGAGACATGAAACTCACCATCCACGCCTTAGAAGAGGAAGGGTTTATTTTGGCGCAGAAGTTTCAATCCATGCGTGGCTCAAGCACAGAATCAGCATGGTGGAGGGTCCTGCAGTGGGCAAAAGCTGCTCACATCATGGTGTCCAGGAAGCAGAAAGCCAAGGGAGGAGATGGAAAGGGAGATGCACCCTTGTGTAGTTCACACCCCCAGGGAGAAGGACCCTCCTAACAGCAAGCCAGCTGTGGTGCCTCCATAATCCCATCACCCTCTAGACACATGAGGCTTTAGGGGACAGTCTAGATCTAAACCATGACAGTGGCCAATCTTTGGGTGACCAGGAATAATCCAGAAGCCTACCCTGACAGCCTTCCTCCACGGGAGTCAGCAAACTCCTGTCTTCCCCAGTGCACTTGGCTCACGCCTCTTTGCAGCCTGTGTCACTCACCTGGCCCACCCTCTGCCTCTCTGAGCCAGCCTTTCCATACACTTCCTGTGTGCTGTGTCCCCTGAGCTTCAGACATCTCATGTTCTGATGCCTCAGCCACAAAGCTGACCATCTATCTCTCTATTGGTCTCTGCTTACCAGGAATGCAATATTGCCAGGGAAGGCAATATCTTCAGCCTTGCAAAGCAAAACAACCTGTTTGGAGTTCTTCTGCTGGTGCTGAATCAACAGAACCCAAACGTTTCCTTGGTAAGTGCTTCAAGAAAAGCATGGGTGACCTCAGAGTAGAAATGACAGGCCTCCACCCACAGAGCTGTGAGCATGCACCCATTTGTTACCCAGACTCCTCTGCAATCAGAGTCCACTGTCACTGCCACTTTCAAGGTATTTTGTTTTTATCGATAGTCCCTGGCCATTTAAAAATACATCTCTCACCACACTGACCTGAAAGAAGGCAAGCAGACATGGTGTGTGTGTGTGTGTGTGTGGCCCTTAAGCCTGATGCCAAAAGAAACGTGCTTGGCCAGTAGCTAGCTGTGTCTGTGAAGAGGAAGTGCCTTGGCCTCACGACAAGGAGATAGTGTAAAACAAGTTGAAGCCAGAGTGCCTCAGCGTGTTTCCAGGACAGGCTAGTAAGGGCTCATTTAAAAATAGGTCAAACAGTAAGAACATTCTGGAAGAACACCTGGGCTAGGCTGACTCCTGACCGGCACAGTGGTTCAGTGACAGTGTCCGGCCTCCTCTGTCTTCATGCTCTGATGCGTCACAAGACCGAGGCTTCCTTCCGGGGGCCAGGGGAGATGGTGACTTCATCTGGTGAACAATGAGCGTGGGTGCTTTCCTTGCATCGAGAAGCTACACACGCAGAGCCCCCCTACTCCAGTGGTCCTGTCTCTGTGATTGGATCACGTGACCACATCCTAGGCTGAAGAGCGCGAGGTAAAGAAAACATGCAGCAAATGTGATGCCTGGCCCGAAGCGGGCTCTGCAGGGAACCACAAGCTGCAGGGCAGAGGCTGGGACAGACGGCCGTGGAGCACAGAGCCACCTCTGGCTGCCCAGTTCCAGAGGCTATGAGCGGGAGAGGCCTCATAGCCTCGAGCATTTACTCTCAGTTATGTTTTGGAAAACACACGTGGCTCTCTCTCTGCACAAGTAGACAGACCTTGGAACTGACCTCGGACAGTCCAGACACGCATTGCCATGTTTGTCACAACTTAAAGATACTAAAGCCATTTTTCCCCATCTTTTCAGGCACCAGGAGACACTTAGGAAAGTGTTCTATCCTTAAGCGCATAATCCAAAGGCTGTAAAATGCTCCGGCTGATACAATAAAAATACTGCGGCTGCTGGCTTGGATGGCAAATGTTTGCTTCCCCGTTTGGGAGGTCCGTGTCTGACATTGGGGTGCCGTGTGGCTGGTCCAGGAGAGGGTTTCTCACCTGTTTGCTGACAGCCATCTGCACGCTGTGTTTGCACACGATAGAAAAGGAACTTGCTAGTTTTCTGGTGTCTTCTTATAAAGGAAGCAATGCCACTCATGAGTGCTTAATACTCACGGACTATTCATCAATGACCCCACATTCTAATGCCAACAGGTGAGTTTGGAGGACACATATATTTAGTCCATAGCAAGGCCAAAGTGAAAGGAGGAGACAGAGGTGGTTGGCACGGCCTGGACTCACAGCCCAGCCTCTGGTTAGTAGCAGACGGCCACCCATGCTGAGGACTGTCAGAGGCTCCTCTGGGTCTCAGCGGAGGGAAGCCGAACCAAAAAACAGTGAATGAAGACACCAATTACTGTAGAAATTAATTTCACTCTCAAGCTTGCAACGCCTGCAAATTTGTGGATAAGGAGAATTAACAGGGATGTCAGTAGATAATGGCTGGAGCAAGGGCTTAGAAGTCAGATTCCGGGCTTGAGTCCAAATCCTGGCTGTAGATCACGATGCAACCTTGGACAAGGCCCTGGTGACAGCGAGGAGGATGTGGTGTGAACGATGCAGGCTGTTCTGAGTCAGCAAACAAACACAGGGCCCTGTCCGATGCAGCCAGCGGAGAATTAGAACTATGAGGCCCATGGACAGCGCTGAAGATCGGGTGAGACTCCTTCATGGTAATATGCTTCTAGGGAGAAGAGAAGGGAGCTTGCTGGTCACTCTGGCCATGCCTCCATTCAGCCCCATCCCCATCTCTCAGGCACCTGGTGTTTGATGGAGTGGGGTCTCCTAGTATTGCTGCCTCAGCCAGGAAAGACTTCACCCTCTTGGGACCTTCCTCTATGCCTGACCTTTTCCCTAATTCCTGTACTTCATCAGAACTTTCCTCCTCTGTATATCATGACCTAACTGCTGTCAAGCTAGGGAACTGCTAGTTGAGTCAGGTGAGCCAAGATGATGAAATGCCCCAGCAACCCCTCCCCTCCATCTGCCACATGGTTTTGGATTGGCTTGGTTTGGTTTGGTGTGGTTTGTTATTGTGGTTGTTGTTTTGGTTTGGTTTTTGTTTTGGGGGGTTCTTTTTACTTCATAGGGTCTTCTATGTTGACACGTAGTAAATTTAAAATCATTACCCTGTTCTGTCTGTGTTTAAGGCAAGACCTCTCTTAAGAAGAAGTTATTGCTCTTTGGCTTTACAGGAAGCACAGCAAAGCAGATAAAAATCGGGGTTTGGGGGTCAGAGCATCTGGGTACAAATCCTGGTTCTATTCCTTGTCAACTGTACACACTCTGACACTTCTGTTTCCAAATGTTACTTTTCTCATTGCTGAGACAAAATACCTGACACTCACAAGTTAAGGGAGGAAAGATTTATCTAGCTCACAGTTTGCAGAGGTTCCAGTCTATAGTCAGCTGACTCCAAGGCAGGGTGGCATGGTAGATGGCATCACAAAGGAAAAACAGTCCATGACAGGGCAGGCAGGAGACAAGAAGCAGCAATAGCAACAAGAGTAGCAATCCTGCTTTTCCCTTTTATTCTGTCCAGGCTACAAGCCTTTTGGGCGGTGCACCCATGCCCATGGCAGGGTTTCCCATAGCCCACACCCAGAACTATGATAAACCAATCAGTGGACTGATCCAGTCCCACATACCTTTAATCCCAGCATCACACCCTTAATCCACATTCACACACCCTAGATTCAGCCACCTCCAGACAGCCCTACCTATGGCCACATGAGGCTTCATGAGGGGAACAACTAGACACAAAACATAATGAAGGAAGAGTGCTCTCATCATGAATCAGATTGGCCAGCACCGTGAGCTAGGATTTGCCAGCCTCTAGAGCTACAAGAAGTAAATGTCTGAGGGTAAACCACTCAGGCTACGGTGTTTGAGTTAGCAACCCAAGTTGACTGAGACAATAAACTAGTACATAGATACAGAACGAAAAGCACATTGGTTCATGGAAAGCACTTACAGACCTTGCTTGGATTCTAAAGGCCGACTGGCAATAACAGGGACAGAATTTACTGGTTTAAGCTTCAAATTTTGCATCTAAATATTGTTTATCCTAATTTCCCACTTTATCCAGGGCCCCTTAAATTTTGTGCCTAGCACTCATCTTCCTGGTCCTAGCACTGGCTATTACTCCTGGATACTAGGTAAGTACTCAGGGGCAGCTATTTTATGGACCATCTTAAGAATAAAAATGTGTCCCTTAATATATTTTACACAGAAAGGTGTCAGTGTTTGTGTTCTAACTATCCTAGTGGAGAGACCCATTTACCCATCCCTCTCCACCAGGGTCCTGGGTTGTTACTTAGCATGGTAATTTATGAATAGGTCAGAATGTGATGAGAACACAGCAACGGAGTTCCACAGCCTGGCCCAGAAAGATGTGTGACCTGTGGGGAGGAGACAGCCTCCATTCAGGAGGAAGAGCTTGGGCCAGATCACCCACGCCATCCATGTCTTTGTCTTAAACACACAACAATTTCATTACACTCCTTTTTGTCTCTGAGTCCCATCTGCTTCATTCAGGCTGACTGCTTGACCTGTCTAGATTGCAACCTAGAGCAAAGTATCTTACTTCATAGGACAGCTACCCACAATAGACATCTTTGTGAATATGACAAGCATTATAACAAATACCCGCAAGAACATTTCTCTGTCTGTATCCCCAGGATTTCTGCAGCCGTTTTCTTTCAGGGAGTTTAGATCACTTTCCAGTTCCCACCTGTCTTTACAACATTCCCAGGCAATAGTCAAGAACATGCACCATCTCTTCTCCTCTAATGGCAGCATAACAAGGCAGCCCATGCTGTTCTCTGAGGCCATGATTATCTGTCTTCCTTCTGGTCCTCTGCCAAGTCCTTCTTCCTCTCCTCATTGGTGTTCTCACTTCAAGGACCTGAGTATGTAGGGTCCAGTTCTTCAGCAAAAAGAAGCAAGTATTTTTAACTGAGAATCCCATTCCTAGTCCTTCTGCCAGTTCCATAATGCTGGCATCTCCATAATTATCATTGTATTTCTTGATCAAAACAACAGAAAAAGAAAGATCAGAGGTATTGTACATTCGTGGGGCCAGAGTCCCAATGCAGTGACATGTCTGGAGACAGAGTAAGACCATCATGTCCCCGTGAAGAGTCCAGAGCAGGTCACTGGAGCAGCTGAGCCAGCCCTGAACTCCTATGGACAAAACTATGCCATCACGAAATTCTGATTTGGCCTTGGAGTTAGCCTTGGCCTTAGACTCAGGAAACCAGAATCCTCATCTAAAACCTATTCCTAACGAAGAGTGTGCCCTTCAGGAACTCATACTATTCAGACTGGGCAGTGGTCCTCAATGTGGGTGCCTGTGACAAACGGAAGTGCCCCAAGGTTTCTATGGAAACAGGCATGGGGAACCCAAGTGCCATCCAGACAAAGGCCACCAGGAACGCCCTGACACTGAAGAAGTGGCTGCAGTTTCACTACAGAAAGGGACAAGCAGCCCGAGGAAGCATGGGGAGCTCCCAGGATGAAGGTGTGAGAAAGAATCACTGTAGGACATGGACTTCACTGGGACATCGGTGACGGTGGGTGATGTCAAAGGGGGGCTTGGCCTGGACTGGCTGCTGTCAGGAACTGGGGGAGATCCTACAATTTGGGGTGTATCAATAAATCTTATCTATAGGGAGGGCAGACAAGAGCAAGGGCAAAACTGTAACTGGTAAAGAGCAGCCGTCACTTTAGCTGAGCGAGGGAGATGTGGTATCTCACAGGTTGCCTGGTGGCCTTGCCTCTTTCTGCTTTATCTTGGGCTCAGCGTGACCTCGTGTGCTGCTGGTTGTCCTGGGAGACCATAATCCAGCCCTGAGCACCAGGCAGGCTCACAGTAGCACGGAGGCCCAACCAGGGGCACGGGCCAGCGTTCACATGTCAGCGCTGTTTCCAGTCCTGTATTTTCTTTCCTCTCTGAAAAAAAAAAAATATGTTTGAACTTAGAACAGAACCTTAAATCCCTACCTCCCCACCTGGGAGTCCCCCGTACAATCACAGAATTCTCTGCATAACATTCACTTCTCTGAATAACATTCCAGGGAGACATTTGTGTGAAAAATCATCCTCTGAGTGTCTTTCTCACCATGTACTTTCCCTTTTCTTACCCGCCCAACACTGCCAGCCAGAGGTAACTCAAGTGATGTGGAAATTTGTCTTCCCTGTGCTCATATCCTCAGGAAATTATGGGAAATAACCAGATAATAACCAAAATACACAGAGGGAGAGGGACAAAAATGTGATCAAAATATACACAGAATTTTTTTTTGCCAATTGTGCTCGTTGCACCAATAAGCCAGCCAGGATGAATACTGCCTCATTTGTCACCATGCGCTGATAGGCTGTGGATATTTGTATCAAAGTGAATTCCATTCTGAAGAAATAATTTGTGAGGTGTGTGTGTGTCCCCTTGAAGAAAATTGGAACTGAAGTGAAAACGTTCAATAGAAATTTCATTCTTCCAGAAGTGAGATAGAGAAAGGGAGGTGAAAATAAGTTTTAATATAGCAGTTCATAAAATTGATAGTTATTAATTAAAAGCCGTTCTCACAGGCGTGCACAGACATAATGCTTCATTTGCATTTATATGTATATACACATCTATTACCTATGTATAAGTGCATATGTTAGCTATAATTTTCACGTAGGAAAAGGTTACTTAGTAGACTCCAACGTTCCTAGGAAACACACAGTGAGAATATTTTTAGTCCCTGGTCTGGATTTCCCTCATTCTCGGCCAGCCTCAGCCGGGCCACATTGCTTACCTCACCAGAAGAATGGCAGTGGTGCAGAGCAGAGGAACCAGCAGATCCTCACCCCTGCCTGGCCGCTGACTCAGACTGGGAGCAAGGCTGTGTCGTGGGATTCAGTTCCTTGGCTTTCTAAAGGAATCTCTGGAAAAGTGGCTTTTAAAGTCCCTTCCAATTCACTCGAGTGAGGATCCGGTGGCTCTTACCTCTTTGTCAGAATCAGGCCCAGATGAACACAAGCACATGTCACTTAACAATGGGACAAGGTCCTGAGAAACATGCTGCTAGGCAAGCTCACCACCGTGCAAACGTCACCGAGGCCGCTTACATAGATGGAGAGGGCACCGGTCAATCACGAGGTGTGACTTCTGCTGCAGTCAAGAGACACAGTGACTTCCCGTTTTGTAAGTAGAAAGAATTCACTCCGAAATAACAATAAAAGTGACATCATCGAAATAAGTCAGACTCAGAAAACACTGTCTTCTCTCAGACATGGAATCCAAAAATTAAAAAGTGAGATGACAGGAAAGTACAAGGGGAACGACTGGAGAAGAGGAAAGGACAGGGAAGGAAAGGGGAAGGCGGAAGTGTGGTCATGGAGCCAGGTGAAAGCCACATACATTACATGCTCGGATGAATACACACAAACAAGGCACACTATTCCGTATAACCGCTATGCAGTCACAGAAACTCTACAAAGTATAGTAAATATATAAGCAGTATCACATATTTATTATCAAGAATTATGTACTGCACATAATTGCATGTGTTATATTTTTATACAACTGGTAGACTTACAGACTTTACACCAATGTCACCACACACATGGGTAATGTGCTGAGCTGTGACACAGTGACAGCTACGGTGTCCCTTACCGATAGGGATTTTTCAGCCCTTGTATAATCTGATGGGGTCACTGTTTCTGTGGTCAGTGGCCAAGCCTGGGCGCACTTTCTGGTTTTGCTCAGTTAGCCATGCCATGTTCTAACCATGCTATGTTCATTTTAAAACACCATTCTGTTTTAAAGTTCCAATTTCTATCTACGAATCATCTGCCTCCCTTTCTCAGCCCAGATGGTTTCCATGATACCCTGTCACCCTCTTGGGCCAACCAGAATAACTGTGCAGCCTTGGCCACCGTGTGGGGCTGGTCAACATGAATCCCAACTAGGGTTTGTTCAATGCGAATATATCTTCCTACATGTGAGAACTGAGAAGATTTAAACTAAGGAGGACATGAGCTGACCAAATTTCTAGATCTATCAATTCACAAGAAGTAAGAGGGAGAAAGAAATTGGTTAATACTTTGTGGATGTAATAGGAAAAATGATTCACCTTCTGAGAGAAAGACAGAGAGACAGAGACGGAGAGAGAAAAAGAAAGGGAAAGAAAATGTATAGATACAAGCAGTCTTTAAAACAACCATTTACTTACAATGTATGGAACATATTTAAATACTGATTCAAATGTATAAATAAACATATATAAATATAATGTGAACTGATGGAATATTTGGCAATATGAAAGAATTTTTATTAAACATCTTAGGTGTGACAATGATACTGCAGATATATTTTACAAAGTCTAAGTCCTTTGGAAATACACAGTGAAATATCTATAGTGAAACAGCATGTAGGATTTGCTTCAAAATAATTGTGGAGTGGGAGGAAACAGATGAACCAAGATAGGCTGAGTGCCGGCAGCTGCCGAAGCGGGGCTCTGAGTGAGTTCTCCCTGCTCGCAGACATTCCTGAAATCTGCACTAGAATATTTTAAATAAAATTTAAAATTAGAAATATTGCCTCTTTATATAATAATTACACTTTTGACAATAAATCAGGTTAATGGAAAAGGCATTCATCAAAAGATTTTATAGTGGAATAAAACTAAATGTCAAATCAGATTATAGTAACTCCTCTCAATAAAATGGTAGATGTGTTTGGTTATGCCTAGGAATATATTTTTAAAGACACTGAAACATGTTTTTTATTTATCATTATTTGTCTGTTTACTAGCCAAAATATAGTCAAATATAATATTTCAAAATAAGTGAAATATATTACATAAAATATTGAATTTATTTCTAGATAAGCCCCATTCCCCTGACCCTACTGACAGGCATACGTCACAGGACGTCTCACTGTTCAGACTGCAAGTTCTAGAATAAGGTAGAAGGTCAGCTCATCCTCATAATAACTGTGACCTAGGAAAAATTACCTTAACTGTATTTTCTAATCTCGTGAATGAGAATTAGGGCGCTATTTATCATATAGATTGTAAGACTGGATTAAGTTGATTTCTTTAAAATACCTACCACACTTAGTACATGTCTGCTGATATTGTAATCAGTGGACAATAAACGCCGAATATTAGTTGCCAAAAATCAGTCTTTTGTATGCATTATGCTTACAGTTTTCCAAAGGACCGCTGCAACCTTATTTCCTTCTTATAACAGAAATCAGATGGTAGCTTCTTATAACAGAAAGGCTGTGTGCAGTTGCAGAGAAGCCAACCGGCTTTCTGGGGTGATCACGATAATCCACTGACCATCCAGAGTCTGCCTGCCTCGGCCTCCCGACTTCCACTGCCAACAAGCAGTAAGCACCGAGTGTGGCTGACTGGTCTCCCATCCATCAGATCCGAACTCTACATTCAGGCTGCACGCTCCAGCAGGTTATGGCTCCAAATCCCAGGACTGCAGAGATAAGGGCGCCCTGGCCCAGGCCGGGAGCCAACACCCTCGGGTGGGCCTGGGGCGGCTGATAACCCACAGCACACACCCACGCCTGTGACACTGAATTTCTGCTTCATGGCCTGGCTGTCTGGACACCTCCAGAGGCGCAGTGACCAGCAGCCCTCCGGGAGGCCATCCTGATACCCAGAGCTTTGCTGGCGTCTTCCGATTAGCAATGGATTTGTTATAAATAAGCCACTGGCCTCTGTCTCCGTCCTTGTCTTCTGAATCCACGGAGTTGTGACATGTGGCGGCTGAACGTGATTTTGTGACTTTCAAGAGTAAGAACTGATGTTTCTTCATGTTAAAGAGGAGGAAACAGGCCGAGAGAGAGCTGCAGATTTCCTGGGTGGGACTCTGCAAGACAGTCCAGAAATTGACACTGTCCCGGCTCACAGGAGCATCTCTACACCACAGCGGCCCAGGTTCAGCTGCTAGACACATAAGTCACACGTCACCACCCGCTGCTGCTCTGTGTGCGGCGGAGACAGACAGAGGCCCTGGTTGGGCTCTCCAAAGCGACACTGTGCTTGGTTAAAAATGAGGTTAACTCATCCAAGAACTTCCTTTTTGTTTTTAAGTAAATGGAATTTTTAATAACTTCACATTTAAATTGGTCATCTTTATTTAATGAATAGTCTCAATCAACCATTATTAAAATATTATCAAATGAGTGTTCAAGAAATATTTTAATATAAAGCAGAAGAAAATTCCTAATAAAAGTGCTTTGATGGCAAAGGCTATTATAAGGCACAGAAAAAGCTCAAAGAAGGTAGCTCATCTGAAGATAAAAAGGGATAAGAACAATGGCTGCTTAACAAAAAAGTCCAATACTATGTGATCCCGCCCCCGCCATGCCTTTCTTGAAAAAGTGGTGGATAAACCACAGCTCCCATGCCCACTTCTGAGTCCAGGACCACAGGACGCCCAATCCCGAGAGCTCAGAGGCAGCCACAAGCAGAGAGAGCAAAGCTGACCCTACCAGCTTCTCTTTAAAGAGCAGGCAGGGTGTGGTTGCCCCCACCTATAATCCCAGCACTCAGGAGGCTGAGGCAGGAGGATCCCTGCCAACTCAATGCCAGCCTGGGTAACACAGTGACACTGTCTCAAAAAGAAAAAAAAAAAAAACAGGCCAGGGATATGGCTCAGTGACACAGCACCTGCCTGGCAAGCACAAGGTTGTGAGTTCGATTCCCGGTACAAAAAAAAAATCTCAGGGAAAAAAAAGAGGGAGAGAACAAATGAGGAGTCCCCAAGGTTAAAGGGAATAGGAGCAGGACTGGTGTAGTCCTGCTCTGCCAGGGCTCAGCTCTGCGGCCTTTGGGGACACAGCGGATGAACACTGGGACTCGGCCCAGTTGTGTCCTGCAGAAAACGTCAATCATGTGGCTGAGAGGCTTTTTACCCCAAGCTCTGAGTCACTTGATGGTGACGCATCAAATGCTTAGGAATGCAGTCCCAGTGCGACACACTGGGCCTCGCACGGTGGGCAGCGAAGGGCTGGGTGTCACCAGGGGGCAGAGGGGACCCACCTGGGCCAGGGCGGCTCAGAGGCCTGACGTGCACTGCAGAACTGTGATTCTGCGGTCCCCCAGTTCTGTTCCTTGATGTGCTTGGGGACTCACCAAACACCTTATGCAAAGGGAAGAAATGCCACTCTGGGAGGCTGAGGCAGGAGAATCTCAAGTTCAAGCTCAACCTGGACAATGTACTGACTTAGCGAGACTTTGACTAAAAATAAAAACATAAAAAGAGCTGGGATGTAGCTCAGTGTGAAGGCCTTGGGTTCGGTCCCCAAAGCCGAGAGAGAAAGGAAGAAAGAAAAGAGATAAGACAGGGACAGCCTGGCCACCATCTTCCCACATCCTGTCCACCCACCCACTCCATCCCAGACCGACTGTCATAAACCAAGGTCTTAGGTCGTAGGTCCCATGTTCGAGCTGTGTTCGAGACCGGTGTCACTTACACAGATGTCACTAACTGCTTTCTGTACCTGATGTTTACTTTTCACGACAATCCTGTCAAGTAGCTACTGTGTTTATACGTATTTTCCAGATAAGGAAACCAAGCCACAGAGAGGGCAAGCTGCTCTTGCAATGACACACAGGGGACATGGTCATCTCTTAACCACCGAGCATCAGCTGCTTCTGGGACCCGGGGGACAGAAGAGCAGCTTGTCCTGTTCTGACCCAGGCGTCCCAGAATCCCAGGTCCTTAGGACCCTGAGGCGGCACCAGGAACCCAGAGCAGCCCGGACAGCCCCTCTGTCCTGGGGAGAAAGTACCCCATACCCAGAGGCACCCACACCTCACCTCCAGGGTCAAACTGGTGCCTGGGCGCCCTGGACAGATTTCAGCGGGTTTCAGCAGGGCGCGAGCTCTGGCTCTTGAAGGAATAGAAAAGACGAGAAGCAAGAGAAACACAGCAGCCTCCGCTCCTCCTCTGTACGCAGCCACTTCCCTGCGCCAAGCCCAAAGTCGCTCCAAACACCCGCTTGCAGCTGTTATCATAAACTCAGCTAAAAAACAAATCCAAAATAAAAATAATGCGCTAACGGCACCATCTCGGGAACCTGCTGGGAATGCAGTCAGCCTCCGAGAGCCCCGGTGACCTGCACACCCTCTTCGGACTGCCCAGCTGCAGGAGGAGGGCATGCGGGAGGACAGGAGAGAGTGTGAGCAGGGGTCGGTGCCCCGTTAGTGACAAGGACAAAGACAGGGGCCCAGAGCGTCCACCAGCTGAGCCCGGGCCAGCAGCAGACCTGGAGGCTGTGTGGGCAGGAGCTGGCCCAGCACTGACCCCCGGGGGAAGGAGGCTGCCTCTGCGTGTCGCTCGGGTCAGGACAGGTGAGCTCCCCCACTGCAGCCCCTCTATGTCTGCAAAGAAAACCAGCGCGTTCGCGTTGCTCCGTTGCCAGCCCTGAAATCTCCAGCTGAGACGGCTGCTCGGCTGCTCGTCCGCACCGTTTTAATTGCTTCCCAGGCGGACGAGGCTGTGGGCCTGCGCTCCGCAGTTAACAGCGCGGCAGCGCCAGAGAGACTGCCCGGTCCTCTGCACGCTGCTTTATAACTGCTGGGGGAAGAGGCCTTCTCGTCTGGTAAATTGGATCTGGCCTTTCCAGCCCAGTGGTCATTAGCATTTGTTCTCATCCAATGAGCAGATTCAGAAATACAGCTCTCATTAGCTCCTGCTCAATTAAGAACAAAGCTCATCTGCCCCCAAGACCGATAGGCTGGGACCCACTGCGGCTGTCTGAATTACACAGCTGGACAGTCCAGCCCCAGCACACCCCAAGTCCTCCCAGTCCGCGCTCCACACACACGCCTTCCACACACACCTCCCGTGAACAAGGGGCGACTGCCACGAGCGCGCATGCGCCGGTGGTGTTCGCGTGAACAGCTCAGGCAGGCTCAGTGAGGAGGCTGTGACCCGGGTCACACAACACCCCAGAGCCCGTCCAGGTTCTGCTCCTGACACCTAGGCGCTGTGTGACCGTGGGCAAGCCACAAGGACACTACGCGTCTGTCTGTAGTTGAATGAGATCCAAACGGAACCAAAGTGAGTCCATCAGGTTAGTGTCCCTCTGGGCAAGTTTCCTTCAGCGGTCCCCTTTCCTCAGGTGCACCCAGGCAGCTGACTGTCAACTGGTGACCGGCCACCAAGGGCAGGAGGGACGAGGGAAAACATCTGTACATCGGAGGTGAAAATAACCAGCTGCAGGTGTATTGACCGGCGTGGCTACCCCAGCAGACGATTTGCTAATCTATCAAAATGTCAAATGCACACAGCGTGTGACCCAGCAATCCCTCTTTTAGGAATGTGTGCTGTGGAACGGGAGGGAAGTATGCACAAGGGTGTTTGTGACTGAATCTCCTCCCTGGCACAAGACAAAAAGGAACCCAGATGGAGGACTGACTCAAGTGTGGTGTATCTGTGAAAGGGAATGTTATGTGACCATAAGATCAATGACAGCTTTAACTACATTCAAGTGAAACAGTCTCCAATGTGTTTTGGTAACTGAGAAAAGTAAGATACTGTCATCGGGACCTGTGTTCTCAAGTATCTCTGCTCAGCCCCTCGTTATTAAAGATTGTCTCTAAAATGAAATAACCAGGGCAGGAACTGAGGGTGACTTGGTGTCAAGAGTGAGAGGGACACTCACTTTCATGTATACCTTTGTGAATCTTTTGAATGCATGCCACAGAAATGAGCTACATATTCAGGGGGTAGTTAATTATTAAAAGTTTAAAACTGTTGATGCTTTAGTAAAACATTTGTGTTTTTAAAAATGGTGCAAGAGAGAAAAGCATCAGTTGAAAATCATGGATCTACAAAGGCCAGTGAAAAAATAAACAAGTAAATAGGCAGAAAAAAAATTAACATTGGATGGTGAGGCCAAACCTAAATCAATCTTATCTTCTAGTGGGAAATTGGTCCTTCCACTCAACAAGTGGCAAATAATATGTCCCTGTTACTAGAGACAGGGACTTTCTGCTGCATGGCTTCCTAATCAACTTCAGGACAGTTGATTTAGGTACTCGGGAACAGCTAAGGCCCGACATTTCCAAGCTTCTCAGGATATTGGCATTGTCTCCTAACTAGCCTTCCTCTGTGATCTATCTCCTCAAAGTTAATTTCATGTGCCCACTTGGCTAAGTTATAGCGCTGTCTTACCCACGTTCCTCACCTCTAGAACAAACCACCCAACACCCACAGCTTAAAGAAAGAGGATTAATTGTGTCTCACAATTTCGGTCCCAGGCAGGAAGGCATAGCAAAGGGGCTGGGCAAAGGAAAGGGCTCGGGCCAAGGCAGTCAGGAAGCAGAAAGAAGGGAGGATCCCAGAGAGAAATACACCTCTCCATGTGACCCCCCCGACCCCCACTTCCAACCAGAACCCACCTTGGTAACAGCAAGCCAGTCATGTCACATCACAATTCAGATGCCTCCCAAAAGCCTCATCTAGAGCTCCTGTGGTCTTTGGGGGACATCTTGATTTAACCATAGGAAGTACCCAGATGCCTGGCCAAACAGCAGTTAGATGCTGCTGTCTAGAGTAAATTAACATGGAAATTTATAGCCTTCAGGTAGAGCACATGACGCTACCTATGTGAGTGGCCTCATTCAGTCAAAAGCCTTAGGAGGAAAAGACCCAGGTCTGCGGAGGAAGAAGGAATTCTGTCCTGGACACCGCCCACACCTCACCCCACCCTATCAAGTACTGGGGTTTGAATCGAGGGCTTTCACACTGAGCTACAGCCTCAGCCTGAGTGTCACTTTTACTTTGAGATGGGAGTTTGCAAAGTCGTGAAGCTGCCCGTGCTGGTCTCTGGCCTTGGGCTCCTCCTGCCTTAACTCCCCAGAGTGCTGGGATTAGGAGTGTGCACCACCACGCCCTGCTAGACTTGCTCTTCTCAAATTTTCACTAGCACATGTTTACAGTGCACAAGGGTCGCGTTCCTTTGCGGAGCTGGACCATGTACACGACACCGCTTGATTCCTTTCTCATCCCCCTCTCATCCCCTCCCTGCCCCGCCCCCATCTCTTGGCCCCCTTCCCTTTGCAGAAGATCTACTTTCCTATTTCCTGTTACGTGTCTTTTATTTCTGTTTTGGATTCTCATACAAGAGACGTCATGTGATAAACCTGCACATGTGATTTGTTTCGCTTAACATTATGGTCTCAGGGTGTGCTCATTTTCCTCCAGAGGACTCCTGCTGGCCCATCCTGCAGACGTCAGACTGCACCATTGCCAGCCACTGCAGGGGCATGAGCCAGTTCCTTAAAATAAAGATTATTTTAAGGAATCATCTTGATTCTTTATCTTATTGATTTTAGTTCTGCTTCCTTAGAGCAGCCCTGACTCACAGGCCAGCCATAGAGATGGCTTCTTCCGTCACACGTCATGCGTCACACATCACGCATCACAGGATATGCGTCACAGGTCATGCATCATA